>OU860790.2:7997295-8151084 GCA_917862395.2 Heliconius sara
TTTATTTATAACTTATAAAAATAAAAAAAATAAAAAATTGCAGTTACAAGTCCAACAAAAAAATTGTAATTGTTGCTGTAAAATTATTTAACTTTATCATAGTGACGAACATGACCAATATTTAACTTGATATGTTAGATGGTTGTGTGTGTCAGATAAGTAGACTGTAATTCCCCTAGGACTTTGTAAGGTATTTTTATATGGACGGGAAGACGGGAAGGGATTTTTATAGAGACGCCCGCTATTATAGCGAAAAGGAGTAACTGAATATATCCGATAATATTATCATTTCTATTCCAATTTATAGTGTCTTGATATATTTTTATACTTTGACACAAAAACTTTTTTCTGCCAGCAAAGTTAAACAACAGGAGAAGATTAAAAATAAGAAAAATACAATATTATTATAACACTTTACGTATCTAATCAGCTTCACAGTAGACAGAGGGAATTTAGTATTACGACACTCCGATCCTCATTTTTCGCCGAATTCTGAAGGCATTACATGTTGGGTGGCGAAACTTAACGCCGCGCTTAGCCCCCATACCATAGCGAAGAAATAAATATAAATTAAATTCTATATTATATATTTTATTCCATTTACGTACCTATTATGTAAATTCTAATAATGCCTTTTGAATTACAATTTTTGATGAATTAAAAAAACATGTTCCCCAGAGGTTTCGGCATGAAATGTCAACGGATCGTTCCGGAGTTATCGCTATTCAAATGTAAATGGTATTTTTTATAATACGAATTTGCGCACGTCTACCTTTTAATGGAGTTAAATTGATCGGCATTGTGGGAAAAAATATAGTAAAAAAGTACTGTATCTGAATTTAAGCACATAGAAAGTTTCCATAGAACACATCTCCAAATTCTGAATAATTAAAGTTAAAAAAGGAACAGCGTCTGGTTGTAAAATATGTAGGTCTGATTTCCAGTGGACGGAATAGTTATTTGGGAATGATTAAATAATTTACACATCTTAAATGGAAACTATTAGCCGGATTAATCGTGTATATATAGTATTACACATTTTTGGAAACCTGATCTAATACTTGGCAACAGTCGTTGGTCACGGTAGACTGAGGTGGCATTCGTCTGTCAGTTAATATAATTATTATATCAAACTACCGCCAACGATTTCTTAATTGCCTCGCGTACTCCTCTGGATTCCTACAGAACGAGCTAACTGTATCTTGCCCTCTTGTATGGTGGATATATTACTCCAGAGAACTCACACTGGTAGGCCAAGACGCGGTGTTAAGTACCGCCACTTAATAAAAGAGAAGAGAAAAGAGTGTCTTAATACATGGTTTCCCCCAACCTATCTCTATATGCTGTAGAAAGAATGAGGCGAAAAACATACAGAAAGTTAATCAACCGTATGAATATATTATATTCAACCGTATGAATTATAGCATTTGGAAAAGAGCGGATACTCTTCAAACTGCCGGACAGATTTTTACAGATGTAAGAATCATCCCCAGGTTTTAAATTTAAAAAAATACATCAAAATCGGTCCCTCTGTTACAGAGCTACGATGTCACAAACAGAGACACATAAACATCGACGTCCAAGCTATAACACAATGGATTTTATAAGTATTTTTGTTTGGTGGGTTAAAAATAATTTTCTCTTTATTTTTCTCTCTTCTTCTTTGGGTAAAATACACATCCGCAACTCACATATAGGCTATAGATGAACACTAACGAAATTATCTAATTACAATCCGGTATCGGTATCCGGTGGTCGGAACGGCTTTTTTTAATTAGAAAAGATCTGCAAAATTGTTTTATCAAAAGAATATAAATTTGAAATTGATTTGTATACTAAACCACGAAATATTAAAAAAAAATAAAGAAATTCCATGCTTACTTTCTTCTTATTATCATTATTTTCGTTTTATATTATGATTATAATATATAAAACGCTCCATTTACTAAATGTGTTGATTCTGAAGAATTTCTGTAGGTTATGGCTCATTATCGCCATCCCTGATTATTTTGACAAGGGTCCTCATCTCTAGAGTTATTTCACCGCAGAGATTGGTCGTGAACTCGGTATTTATTTAGTTTCTCAATGTGGAAATAAGTTTGTCTAAAATTTTATTATAAATGTTTTTATATGATTAAATATTTTTATATGTTTGATGTAATTTGAATGTAGGTATAAGGAATACATAAATGTACGGTTATTCAAATTCTTGATTTGGTTAACCAAATCGAGACGTTTTTTGTCACTATCATCTGTCTCTTCAACTGTTCTTCAACTGTCCTTATCTCATCAACTGTTTGTAGCTTCACTTTGTATCTCGCAGCAGGATAGGCGTGATCTAGTGTTAAGATTCTTCGTTCCCCCAAGTTATTACGCCCAAGATGAGACATTGAATGTTAAGTGATGGAACTCAATGTTATAAAAAACAAAAAAAACTGGAAAATTTATAATGCGTTACACGTTTACCAATCGGCATTATTTTTGTTTTCTAATAATAATATAATTTTACAAATAATATCTTTGTTTTTTAATTATAAACCGATTGAAATGAAACAAATACTAAATGGTAAGATAAAAGCAATAGGGAGAATTGCAAAATTAAATCGGTTCAGCCATATCTGAGACTAGCGTTGAGACGTTTCTAAGATTAGTAAAAAAAATTGTTTTGGTTCCGTACATAGTTTATTTCTGTATATAGTAATAGTATGTTATTGAATGCCACCAATAACATTTTTTTCTAACATCCATGTAAAGACATCGATCTGGTACCATTTTAATATACATATATACCGATTTAGTATTTATATTTAGCTTTTGTATTTAGCCTTAGTAAATAATGTATTTTTATAACATTATTAGTCTATGACAAAAAACTTGTGCATAAGGATATATAAAAGCAATTGTGGTCCACATTCTTTAACATTCTAAAATTTTATGACGTGAAATACCGAAATCACCCCGGATTTTATTGATCACAAGCTACAAACCCAAATGCGGATGAGACAGAAAGAGGATATTAAATAAATCAAACGTAGGTATTTTATCGAAACGTTAAAGATTCTCTGGGGAAATGAAATAATACTTAATTAATATGAAATGATAATCCTGAACCAATATTGTTAACCAATTGCAAGAAAATATTGACATTATATTATAATATGTAATATCAGAATCAAATAAATCAGCTTTACGCTGTATCCCGCACACTGCAGGGTAGGCAGAGGGAACGTAGTGAAAGATATTCCGTTCCCCACTTTCTGCCGAATTCCGGAGGCATTACGTGTTAAGTGGCAGAACTCAACGCCGCGCTTTGCCTCGACACCGCGAGTGAAGAAATAGAAATATAAATTTAAGTAAATATTTCATCTCCTCGAGTGGGGATCGAACCCACAACCAGTCGGTTTACAGTCACACTTTGTGCCGCTGCACCACGACCGGCCTCATAATATGTAATATGTAGATATTTAAAAGGTCAATGCTAGTCAAATCTAAAGAATCTATGTTTTTTCTAATGAAATTGAATATAGTGAAATGAAAGTAAATATTTAGCACCATATTATTGTTTTTTTCACTTTCTTGTGCAAGAGCAATAAAATATAATGTGACCTTTATTTATGTATTTAATTTTTTTTACATATTGAATATATTCTATAAACAATTGCTGCACGAATAATGATTATTAACCATTTTATATTATTAATATATAAATATTTTTACACTTTTAACGAATGAAGAGAAATAATCTTTTCGTCTATACAGAGACATTGGACACAATAGTAGACAGCCAACACAGAGTTTTATCTCATAACAATATAAAATGTATAATAATATGTTTATAAGTAAACTCTTTATAAGATTTTCTATCGGAAACCATGAGTAAGCGCTTAAAGAATTTACGCCTCAACAATAGTTTTCTCTAACAAATCCTTGTTTAACTATGTTGAACATTGTGGCTCGGTGTTTTGAGCTGAGATAACGTTTTCTAAGGCTTTCATTGTCTTACGAACATAATTATGTATTTACATCAACCAGTAATAAATAAACCAGCGTTTTATTGTAGTGTTTTATATTATTAAAACTATAAAATTAGATTTGGTACATCCTATGTTCAGCCGATAAATTACTTATTATATATTTACTGATTAATAGATGTATGTATTTCATAATATTTTATTTTATTTAGGTATCTATGCAACTAGTTTGTAATATATAGAATGTAATTTCTTCTTTATGTAGGTTTATCATATTAGAATAACATATTTTATCATTTGTACACCAGCCAATATCCACACATTCTTTGATCTTTTTAATGGTAAGGGTTGCCTGGAAGAGATCACCTGTGGTGATAAGGCCGCCTTTACACCATACTTTTCCATTGTTTTCTTTGTATATTTTTATTATTAAGTTGGTGTAATAAAGTATTAAATAAATAAATAAATAAATACTACAGTTAATACCCTTTAAGTTAATCTCGCATGTATCAGATTAGGCAGAGGGAGCCTAACGTTGAGAATCTTTGCTCTCTACTTTCCGCCAAATTCTGGAGGCATTGCGTGTTGAGGTTGAGGAACTCTTAATTATCTCAAGTAGGAATCGAACCTCAAGTATATATATAATTATGCTTTTCAAAAGCTTCTAATACTTCTTTACTTTGAGCGTTCAGTCAGAATCAATTGTGTCACAATGGCTTCTTGTTAAAAATCTTTCATTTTTATCGTAAATTATATTAAATTAATAATCATTTTAGTAACATGTTTTAAAGGGAGAGTAAAACAAAACACATTTTTAAGTACTTTATATACTATATTCAGGATCTTACAAGTTTAATTTGTAACTAATTATATTAATTATTAAATTAAAAGTCTACATGTACAAAAATGTTTATATACAAGAATTTTCATGCATATACATACATATCCTAGTCTAAATCTGTGGGTAAATGTTCGACATTTCAGAAATATTTAATAAATTGTGGAAAAATTTAACGACAAACGTGAAAATACACAAACACCTTAAACGATTTATAATTCACAATAATTTTAGCTTTACGCTGCATCCCGCATTCAGCTAGGTAGGCAGAGGGAACCTTGGAAGACACTCCGGTCCCAATTTTACGCCGTAATCAACGTTAATCAACAATCACGGAAGCCAACGCCGTGCTTAGCCTTGTTACCAGAGGAAATGAAAATATTAAATAACTCTTTTCCAAAAATGAGAATCGAACTCACAACCATCGCGTTTACTGTCACAAGCTTGTGCTCCGCCACGACGGCCTCAATTCAATAATATAATCATTATATTTACATTAAATTGACAAATATTTAAGAATGAGCCAAATTTGCTTCTACTTGTTGTTTATTTGAAATTATTTGACTTTATAAATAACGCCGGAGAAACTCATTCATGAAAAAGGAAACGGAAACCTAAAGGTTAAAAGAACAGACAATTATTTACTATAATCGATGTCGATAAAATTAAAGCTTGTTATATATAAGAGTACATCGTATGATTACTTTAGGTGGCACGATAATGGCAGTAAGCCACCTTTAAAATAGTAATCGTTTAGTATGTCACGTATATATGGAACATACATACATACTAATATAATAATATTTTTTAAAAATAATAAATCTACCAAGAACGAAACGGAATCATCAGGCTCAATTTCTTTTCCTTTGCCACTCGTCTTCATAAGCGATTTGCTAAAACAATACCACTCTTAGTACCACTATAACACACTCATGGTATATAAAATCTTTAGATAATTACGAGTTTACTATCCACGCGTTACTAACTCCAACCTATAATTTGTGCCAAATTCAAATGTCACAGAGACTAATTTTTACATATAACTCTAACTTCCGTACCAAAGAAAACGTATAATTTTCCATATAACATCTAGCTGAACATTTAACTTGGCACCACACTAAGGCGTTTAACGCTGACACTCTGACAATACTAGGGGTTCTGAGCAAATATAGGTATGCAAAGATATCTACAGGATTCTGTATAAACTCACCTATTATCAACTTACAATACGGTGAGCCTTAAACCTATCTATTTACATCTCACAATCAGTCAAAGTTACTATTTTGGCAGATTATCTTAAATTTTATAATCTAAACATTAAATCTTTTGTTTATACAAGTTTAAATAATTGTTTAAATTCTTAAAATAGCCAATAAACGTATAGGCCTTGTAGACTAACTTTAGATGTATTTTTATTTCAATACAATATCGAAAGCTAACAAAAATATTTGTTTGGCACTAAAACAATGTCCCCAAAATAGGCCGGTCTAGAAGCAGCTAAAATATAGATAGACCTAGAAAAATTATATAATAGTTATTAAGTCGTATTCATGATAAATGATCCAATGAGAGCTACTTCACAACCTGTCAATGGTGTAAACTGGGCGTTTTTGTTTATAGATTGTGTCACCCAGTTTCTTATAATATCTATGAGATTCTAAATAAACTATTAATATAATCGAGGTTTAAAGATGATATTGTCAAGGGGTTAGGTTAAATTTATATTAATAGGAAAATTCTAGAAGTTGCTGTCGTAGTCCGAGCGGCGTCGTGAGTAGTGCGAGCGCGGGTACTCCCCTGTGTATCCGTATCCTTGCGATCCTGCGCCAGTTTGACCGTATACTTGTGAACCTCCATACCTGCTTCGAGATGTAAACAAAAATATATCTCATTTAATATTTTTATTGTGAGTTTGTTAAATTTTATAATTAGATGTTATAAAAAAAATATAAAATTATTATTTTAAAGTATAGATAGCAAAACAATAAAAGTATAGACAAATTATTAATAAAATTTGTTAAATATTTTTACCCGTTTCCTGTAGTGCCATAAATTTGTGATCCTCGACCGGAGTCAGGAGTGTAGTGCTGCATGTATTTCTGCAGTTGTGGAGTCCATTCTGATCGCCATGAGTCTCCAGGATTAGGGTAGGCTAGTTGTTCGATGAAAGCACTCGACATTCGCTGCAGAAAAATATATATGTTGTGAGTTGAATTAAGAATGGCACATTTTTATAAAATTTCGTACGTTATCCTGCACATTTGAGGGTAAACAGAGGAAACCTGTCGTTAAGATTCTCTGAACCAATTAAGACACTTTCGCTTCATACTTTCTGCCGAATTATGAAAGCATTGCGTGTTGAGTGGCAGAAGTAAACACCGCGACTTGCCTCGGTATCCTCGAGTCAAAATCTAACCAACGACCTGACATTTACAGTCGCAATTTGATGCCCATGCACCGTGACTGGTCATATTAGTTACATATGGCTATATAAAATAAAAATATTCATTTGCACTTGGATAATAGGAATTACATATTTAAATTATGTGCAATAATAATATATACATAGATAAATATGTTATGCTTTTATGGTGTATGTAATATTTGTATGATGAATAAATGGTTTTTTACATGTACCTTTACCTTTCCTGAAGGTAAGTAGGGAAGATCACGCTCCTTTAATTGGTGCATATCATCAAATCCACCCATATGGCTTTTATCAAGTTCTCTTAACATATCTTCACTAAGTGGAATGGGCTGCTTAGTTTTGGTACTTTTTTGTCGATTTACAAGCTGAAAAAAAAATTCGAATAATTAATATAATAACAATAAGTTTTATAAGTTTTAAAATAAAATACTTTTAAACATACCACTGTAACACCAAAAATAATGACGAATAATAAAGATGCTAAGGCTATTACAATAACAGCAATGCCCCATTGTGGTAGTAAAGACTCTTCATCTGGTTCTATAATAGTTGGTTCTTCGTGTTTTGGTACAACTGTAATTTTTATACGTAAATTTTAGTTTATACGTAATTTAAAATAAAGTTAAGTATCGATTTAAAATTTACATTCAATATTAATTAAAATTTTATTTTTATTGAATTTTTGTTCTATTGAAAAGTTGTTTTTAACAACTCTATCTTTATTAAATATTTATTTACCAATGAATTCTGTGTATGCTGGATCCATTACAAATTTGCCTATTTCTAATTTTCCTGCAGATTTGTCAATAGTTTTCGTCATTTGTTCATTACTCTTTCTCATTCTTTCTTCATCAGGCTGGTCTCCTAGCATTACATCTGGGTCAAACGTATCTGCTTGTTGCTCCTCCATAACGGAACCAGCTCTTGCCTCATTAAGAGATTTGTGAAAAAATCGTTTTAATTGTTGTGTATCAAGTTTATCTTCGACATTGTTTAGTTCAATAAAATAATCGACAAGTACAGAGCCTTGACTGAATCCGTCTATGCGAATACCTTTGTACCATTTGTTTAGTATATCAGATTTTGAGTAGACGGAATTGAGCTGTTCAGAAAAAAAAATATTTAAATTAATAAAATATATGTATTTACTATCTTTATTTTATTTAATACTATAAGGTATATCTTACCTCATCTTTTACCTCCTTAGCTAGCTTTTGCCATTCTTTCGTATGTTGATCTAAAAATTCTGGAATCCACGATACTCCTGTGAAAGAAACATTATTTTATTATTATTTTGGGTATATTTTGATTTTAATAATAGCTGCGCCAGTCACTAGCGCAGTGCAGGTCACATCTCCCGCTAGGCGGTTAAATAATCAGTTTTAAGTTACACGTCGCTTAACTTATCCTTATTTTGACATTTGACAGTTATTAATTACCTGAAACAATTTTAATAGTTGCGGCTATGTCGCACTCATGACGACATACACCAGGAGTGGTTGGTTGAGGAGGTGCTGGAGTCGTTGTTGTCGTTGTAAATATTCGTCGAGTCGTTGGTTCGGTATTAAGTTCTGGTAGCGCTGAGCTGGATGTCGCATTCCTTTGTTCTTCCAAAAGCCTTTCTATTGAAAATGGTGTAGTTGAAGGAGAAGGCCAACCAGTGAATTCAGTCGAAGCTCTGCGAATTATACAATTACAAAATAAATAATCTTTGTACAAATGATCTCTATATAAATTATTAAAAACTAACTAAAAAAAAGCGGATTTAAGGAACGTTTAAAATAATTCATTGAGCATTTATAGCATTTTTGAACAAAATATACAATGTGTAAACCTAAAAAACACGTAACAAGCTAATTGAAATTTATGTTTCATCCATTTTAAAGTTGTTAGTTTTTGTTTGAGGGAAACATCCATCACACATCAGGGTAGGCACAGGAATCATAGTAGAGAGACACTCCGTTCACCATGTTCCACCGGTTTCTGGAGGCATAACGTGTTGAGTGGCTTAACTGAACGCCGCGCAATATTTCATTAACTCACGTGGGGATCAAACCTACAACGTCCACACACTTGTGTCCCAGCGCCACGTCTTCTGACAATACATATACCGTGCATAATTATATTTTATTAATGGGATACCAATTATTTATTATTTTATATACATATATAAGATATTTAAATAGTATATAAGTATATTGTTTTTACTAAATAATATATTATAAGAATTACCTTGTTGGCCAGCCTTTTTGAATTTTTGGAGTTACTGGTGATGGACCTATGCTTGACTTTTGCGTAGTGCTTTTTCTTGAGGACTTTCCACCGGGTCTTGAAGGGAAGACCACTTTAAAGCCACCTGAAGAAGCAGTAGTCGTAGTCGTAGAAATCACTGTAGTAGATTGTTCGGAATCCTCAGAATCATTAAGATTGAATCCCGGTGGTAACAGATTCGATATGTCGGCAATTTTTAATTTAATTATTGGATTTTCAGGTTTCTCCGATTGTTTTTTATTTAAATTAAAACCTGGCGGAAGCAAGGCGGAAATGTCAACAGGTTCTGCATTTATAGGTAGTTTAGGAAGTGTTTTAGTCTTTTCTGTGGTGGTTGTACTTGTTGTTGATGATGAACCTGAAGAATTAAGCTTGAATCCTTTTGGTAGAAATGCAGATATATCTAACTTTTCTATATTTTTGGAAATATTTGGCTTATTACTGTCTTCTGTCTCGTTAGCTACGTCGGGCTTGTAACCAGGAGGTAAAAATTTGCTTATATCATCCTTTTGGACTTTTTTGAATATATCTTCTTGATTTTTTTCTTTGGGCCTATATTCTTTTGGAAGTAATGACTTGTCGTCTAAAATAATGACTTTGTTTTTAGAACTTATACCAGAAGAACGGGCTTGTGTGATATTTATTATATTATCTTTGATAGTTGATGGTGGGACTTGGGTAGTAGTGGTAGAAGTTGTAGTTGTAGTAGTAGTAGTAGTAGTGGAACTAGTACGTTTATCTTTGTAAGACTGTCTTGACTTGTATCCTGCCGGTAGTAAACCTGATAGATCATCCATTACAGTTACTAGTTTTTTCTTCGGCTTAGGAGAAGTTGAAGTCATAACTCGTGGAGTAAATTTTTTGATTTGTACTGGCAATGGATCCGGAGATGATCTCTCCGTTGCAACCGAGAATTGCGTACTTTTTAGTGTAAAAAGCTTTACAGGTTGTGGAGTAGTGCTGGTTGTTGTAGTAGTGCTAGTTTGTTCAGTAGTAGATTCAGTAATCAGTTCTATATTTTTATTTACTTTATTTAAGTTTCCTGATAGTACTGCACTCGAGAGTTCAGACTGTATACTATCTAATTTATCGTTAATATTTTCAGTGGAGGATGAGCCATTTAAAATGTTACTAGTATCTTGAATTGGATTTTGTGTAATATTTTCATCATCATCATCATCGTCGTCATCATCATCAGTTAGGACTTGTTTCTTTTCTTCTTGCTCTACTGTTGGGAATGGTAAAAACCGAGCGCCTGATACACTCCTACTTGTTTGAACAGATGCAACGACAATCCAATTTTCTGTTGTAACAGGTACAGAATCATTGGTTTCATTAGAACTAGATGGTGTAACTTCGGTCTTTGGCGTGGGAGGATAAGTAACATCTGGGATAGAAATAGTTCCATTAACTACGCTTTTTGTAGTTACAACAGAAACGACTTCTTGTCCTAAAATTGACGGTGCTTCTACTGATGACACGTCTTCTTTCGAAAATATGAACTTTAAGCTGGGTGCTCCGGTATCATTGTCGTGACCTGGATCATTTTGATCTATAACAGTCGTATCAATAAATTGCTTAAAATTATCGTCTTTGACCATTGTTTTATTAGGTTTCATCACTAAAATCTCAAATGGTTTTGTAACGTTACTTTTAATATCAACAATTTCTTTTTCTGGTTCTTCTGAAGCATCGTATTCATCGTATATATCTGTAACTGGTTCGGCAGTGGTATTAGTAGGTTTAGAAGTAGTTGTATGTTTTACTTCAGGCTCTTCATCATCCTCATAGTATTCAACATATTCTTCAACTTCTTCACCTTCTTCTCCTTCTGTACCTTCATGAGTATCGTCTTTATGTGTTTCGTCGTCATGTGTTTCATTATTATGACTGATATTTTCTGTTGTAGAAGTAGAAGTCGGTGTAGTACTAGGCTTTTGCGGTGAGGACTCAACGGACATAGCCATTACAGCAGTGTCATTAGGTACATTGTCAGTATCTATGGAAGTTGCATCTGGCTTACTATCGTCTGTTTCTTCAGTTTTATTAGATTTTATGACTTGCACATCAAAAGAATCTTGAGTATTTTTCATTAATTCTCTGAATGAACTTATATCACTGATGTCGTCTTCAAGAAGAGGTTCTATATCTAAGAGTGACTTATATTCAGTCGAAGTAGCTTGATATATATTTGCATTATTTTTGGATGGATTAAAATTACTTTCTATATTATATTTATTTACTGGCACATTCTGTACAGCTTTCTTTATATCTGCTGATGGAGAAAATCTTGAATTATTTGGCTTTATGTTGACTTTTTGTCTACTTGCAAGCTTAGTAGGATTATAAGTTGTTACTTTAATGTGATCAAAAAAGTCTTGATCATCATTCTCGATCTCATCATCATGAGAAATGTGTCCACTTTGTCCATTACTTTTGAGACTGTTACCATCGAATGGAATATTTTTGAATCTATTATTTTGTAAGTAATCTATATCTGGATTATTTATTGTTATCTGACCTAAAAATGTCTCTGGTTTCGAAGGATCGTTTTGATAAGCTACAGAATGAATCTGTGAGACGTCAGGTCTCTTTGTAGACGCAGGATGAACTAATTGAAAGTTGTAAGGCAATGCAGGCCTAAACCTTTGCCGCTGAGATGGAAATTCAGGTTGGTTGATATAATATTGTGTAGCAGATTGACTTCTGCCTGTTGGTAATTGAAAAGGTGACGGATTTTGATCATAATTCGGGCTTGGAAATCTTACTCGCCCGTCATTATAAAGCGCTGGTTGTTGCGCAGTAGGTGTTACTCTAAAACTATCTCCGTGTTCGAAAAAACTTGATGGTCGATTATTTGAATATATAGGTGGTTGTACTTGAGCAAAGTTTCTTTCTGGTGTGTAATAGAAATCGTTTTCATCTGTAACAAAATTAAATATATATATGTTAATTCATTGTTTATCTTAATATATTCAAAAGTTAAGAAAGAGGGCGAAAATATGTTCGCTAACAACTTCTTTAATTTGTTACATATTTTGAATTAAGTGATATTTTTATGACTTTATTAAATTATTAATTGTAACCACAAATTATATGTCCAACGTTCATAATCGACTAAGAATGAACGGAATGTTTTACAGTATTAAGAATTACAAACTGGTTGGTGAACAATACCAAAGAGAATTTCTAAGTGACAGAATTAAATATTGTAAGATTATGAGAGCAGTCGTGGATTGGCGCAAACTACTTGTTGTATTCTTGCTCAAATAAAGCACTATAAGTTTTAATATTTATTAAATTAAACATTCTAAATAATAAATATTCTTCTTTATGTTAAGTCTATTATATTTCTTGTAAAATCTACTATTAAATTATATCAATAAATATATGTAACAGTGCATTGACATAAGAGACCTTGACTTATCAGTCGCGGTTAAATATACGTCTGATATAGTCGTACGAAAAATAAAATAAATTTAAAAAAGTCGATTATTCACAATTTGAGAATGGTCGTAATATTTACTACGTATGTAGTTATAAAACTGTAAAAAATGATTATATATATATAATGCTTTTTCCAATTTTTTTCCATTTTTCGGTCTTGGACTATTACTTGCCATTGTGTATGAGAGAATTTATATAGTCATATGAATGTTATCGGCTTAAAATATCACAAAAATGTCTAACTTTACCACTTAAAACCTCTTAAAAGCAATGCATATCGCGGTATTTGGGCTATAAACTCACTTAGCACTACAAAGCTGCGACACATTTTGTAGCAAACAGAACAATAATGGATTTCACGATTTCGTTCTGTACTAATTTTTCTTTGTTAACAAACAATTTTAATTCAATTTTATTAATAATAAAATTTGGTTTTTCGTGATAAGCACATTACAAGAAAAATAATGGATTTTTCCTTTGAATATAATGTTAATTACACCTCGGTTGTGTACCTGCGCCACGACTGCCCCAAATGGTTTATTTTTTTTAAAATGTTAATAGGTTTAAATTGTAAATAGGTATATGCCCGTTTTTATAATTTTAAGATCTTGTTACCGCAACATCTATCTAAGAACAAACACCAAATCCACACTCTCTCACTACCAGTGGTTTTGGAGATGAATAATAAAATATGGACAAAGAAACATACATACAAACATCCTCTCGTCCTAAACGCATATACCGCCTCTTTTACAGTGGGTAAAAAAGTGGAATGCTATTTTAGCATGACAATTATGATAGTAGTACTATTCATTGTGAGAGCATGATCTCGACCTAAAACGTTTACTAGTGCTCTCAGTAAGCGCAACTTAAACGTTCATCGTTGGAGTTTGACCTGTTAAAGAGTTAAATAGAAGCATTTTTGTAAAGTAAATATTTCAATTTTATATGTTATTTTTTAAATAAGAAGTATTGTAGAGTGTAATAAATAATAATTGATGGATGCTGAATATTAATATTGGTTTTTCGAATATGTTGCTTTTACTTTTTTGGTATTATTTGTTTTTTTAATTTTGCGTGTATTTTTTCATTTTATATTTTACATTTATATTGGTAAAAGAAAACGATAAAAATCCTGAGATGGGAAGTGAGCAGTAAGTTGAGAAATATATACAATTTTTTTTTATTTACTAGTGATATGTCCGTATTGCTCTTAATCTTTATAAGAATGTAAAAATCTTTGTATAAAGGTGAATACCGCATAAAACAAGAGATTATTGTAAACACATCATGACCCAATTAGGATTGTTTCAAATATACAAAAAATAAATAATTCAATTTCACTGTAGTGTTAAGACACTCCGTTGCCGTATTCTCGAGACATTGCGTGTTAAGCGGTGGAACTCAGCGTCATGCTTGAGATTAAGGCTGGATATTAGAAGGAAGAAAAATATAAATTACAATAAATATTTTATTTCCTCGAGTGGAGATTGAACCTACAACTCGTTTATAGTCACGCGCCACGACTGACCTCTAAGTGACAGTTGAATAAGCTTACATGCCCTCATTCTCTTTGTAGCTCTTACAATACACTCTCAATTTTTCAGAAGACTAATTCATTTCGCATTATCTTAAGTATATACGGAAACAATGTATTACGTGTTCGTGTTATTTCCTGAGGGCGATATAAACAGACGTGATAAAACTGCTCTCAAGTCCAACAGATTGCGTTACCTTGAAATTATGGGGATTGCATTTTGATAGCTATATCTTATGACGTAAGGACTAAATACGAATGATATAATATTGAAGAGACCCTTCAGTCTATTATTCGTGTTGAAATAATAAAGCGATTTGCATGTATGAATATTCATAAAATAGATGTGGCAGAAACATATTTTTGGTAAAATGGTTCGGGATTGTTGTATTATCAAGAGATAATTCGAGATAAGTGAATCGGGAACTGTAACTAACCCTATTTATATGATAGAATGAGTTCTTCGAGTGACAAAAGTAGTATTTGTAACTATTTAGATGTTTTAAATTTTTCTATTAATGTTTTTAATGTTTTGGATTTTCACATGATGCAGAAACTACAGAAATACTTCTGATGCTAAATCTTAAAAACTTAAAATATTAAGTTTAAAATAATAAAGCTGGAGGCAGTTGGTGCAAATAACAACGTGTGACTGTAAACACGACGGTTGTGGGTTTAATTCCCATTCGAGGAGATTAATTATTATTTATTAATATTTTCATTTCTTTGTTTTGATAACACGCAATGTCTCGTATATTCAACGAAAAGTGCCGAACGAAACGTCTTAACACTAGGTTCCTCTCGCCTAGCCTCCTTCTTCCTATAAGAGGGACTGAAAATAAAACTTTAAAATATTGTCAACTTTTTAAAACATCATGGATTAATTCGCAAATTCTACTTTAATTGATAAAAATTATAATATTTTTCTTAACATACGTTTACGTGGACTAGAAATGAGAACTCAGCCATGATGTCGAACTATTAATTGAAAGTAAAAATATTTTTGATTCAAATCATTTCCTATATGTGTAGGCAATTGTAACTAAGCGCCATTGCTAAATTGAGATTAGTTATTTATACTCGATGAAAATGTATTTAAAATCCTTGGCACAAAAATTTTGTGATAGTTGTCTTGCCTAAAAACTGGAAACTTATGTTTTTTGGGCGAGGCGACCTAAATGTAAATCATCAGAATTTATTCGTATATAATTTTAAAAGCAGGATTACTACTATGTTAAGCGAGATAAAATAATTTTGTATATTTTGCGTGATCTGGTCGGTTTCCAGGAGGCGTGGGTTCGAGTCCCGCTACGTTCAATTTTTTATACATTTTCTAAATAAATATCTATTAAGACTGTTTTAGTTTAAACAAAATTAATTCATAAACATTGTAAAGTTTTCGTAATAGAGTTACTATTATAGTTAGGTAAATTTTAATACAAAACTCTTCGCGTATAATTGGAATCCAAGATTCCATTAAATCTATGATTTATAAAATAGTTATTTAGATTGTTTATTAATGAATAAAACGGATTAAATTGTCACGGGTGCTAACTTGACGTGTCCCAAATATATCCCACAACGTAAAAACGTATTGTTGCTAGAAGTAACTACGCTATAAGAAGTATATTTGAATACTATACAGTATATTTTATTCTTTTTCTAGTTTCAAGCCGTATCTCGCATATATGAGTGTAGGCAGAGGGTCCTAGTGTTAAAACACTCCGTTGCCCTCTTTCCGCCTAATTTTCCACTTATTGCGTATAGGTTAAATGAAGTAAGAGAAGTATATTGTAAGGAAAAGGTAAATTTCATCAAAAAATCATGATCAAAGGTCATGGCCCATATATTGTATTATGACATCACATCTCACATTTCTTAAAAAGCCCACATCCCCACATCGCTCGCGTTACAAGAGCAGAAAATAACGTAACTTATCTCAATCAAATCTGACAGCTCTTACGCTTTTTCCTTTGTTTTCGACTACTGTTCGATGGAGGTGCTCAGTGGGCGAATCTTTTGTAATGCCAGACAAATTTTTCCCTATCCTTATTCTTATATACGATCCCATATTTTATTATTCATACGTTGTTACAATCGTAAATTCTGTATTTTCTGAATTCAGTTGACTATCTATAATTTTATTGTTATTTTTTATTTGTATTTTTTTTTATTACTATTATACATTTTTTTAATATTATATTGTCGTGGATTGAGGCCGTCATGCCGCAAGGGCACTAGGTGTGACTGTAACATGACGGTTGTGGGTGACAAAAAATAACAATCCATTACCTTGAGTGGGGATGAACCCCACTCAAGGTAATGGATTGTTATTTCTTAATATTTTGCTCTGGCAACAAGGCAAAAACACGGCGTTATGTTCCGCCACTCAACTCGCAATGTCTCGAAAAATTACGAAAGTAAGGAACGAAGTGTCTTAGCACTAGTCTTGACACTGGCTCCCTCTGCCTCACCTGCTCTATCAAAAATAAGATATCAACCCATCGATTCCCTGTTACAACAGATATAAATTTTTTTTAGAATAAATAATCTGTTTCTTTATTCTCAATACGTGTTATGTAAATTTGATATTACATCAAGCTAATATATATATACAAACTATAGACTTCAAAGACATCTAAAGATTTCCCTCAGGCTGTGTTAAGTTACCTCGTTCTATGTGTCAGTGCAAAACTAATGAATGTTGGAGTTTACTGAACTTTTCTTTCTCAGAAAAGTATACTTTTCTATTGTTGCCTTTGGGATTCCGAGTCTCCGAGTTAATGTTGGGTTCAAGTTTCTGTACAAGGAAAAGAAAATAAAAAGTTTAAGTTGTTGGTTTAGGAAGTGAATTTGAAAAAATATGTAACTATATTCACAGAGGTGCTTTTAGCTGAGATTTATTTTTCTTTTATACGTCCCTAGGCGAGGAGACACAAATAAATAAATAAAGAAATGAGAAATAAAAAAAATATATTGATTAAAAACGATGTTATCGTATAATTTGAAAGTAATGAATACATAGATGTGGTTTGTCGTAAATCGTACGTAATTAGGCCAACATGTGTGGGGCAGCGTGTGCGTGACGTGTAGAAAGGGTTTAAAAGCTCTTTATAACATAAAAGCCATTCTGAAAACCATTTGGGGGCGTGGCAGTTGAAAATTGCTTATCATAAACGTTTTGCAGGTTTGAATAACGTAGCCAGGCGTCCCGTTTTGAACGGGACCCTCCCATTTTTCGCTCGTGTGTCCCGGTGTCCCCAAACATGTCACCGGGACGTACAGATGCCCCATTTTTCGAAATGGCGTGTAATTTTGGTCGGTCGAATCACATTTCTCCGCGATTATTGCGGTACGCCATTGTCAAAAGATAACTTGATGGAATAATCACAAAAACAACGAATGCACAATGCATTTTTATTCCCGCACTCTTGAAAAGCCGAAAAGCACACTTCTAACTTTTGTCTAACTAAAATAAATAAAATTGCAAATTAGCAAAAAAAAACCCGTCCCCCGTGTCCCGTTTTGAGCTGAACATAGAATGGTCACATTAGGTTTGAACCTTTACGGGTAGCAATGTTATATTTAAACATAAATAATTATTATTGTAAATAAAATTTAGATATGCACCGAATGTTGAAAGCTTAGAGGATGGTACCGGTTAATCTATATAATCACTATTACAGACAAAAAGAAGGTTACAAAATTTATCTGGGCCTAGCCCAAGACTAAGTTTCAACAGAGTCCAGTCCTTTTTGATACTTCTCGATGTTTTTTTTATAACAATCGGAAACACAGGAGGAAAGTCACGCGAAAAGCATGAGAACCCTCCGGAGGGCATCAATGAAGAGGTTGATGACAGTGGATGAGGCGAAAGAGGTATGTAGAGACCGTAGCCGTTTGGCAGTCCATTCTCTCTGGCTACTACTACTTTTATTTCGAACGAAACTTGTCGAGTCGCTTAACATGTTCTTTATGGGGAAGCATAAAATATTTACACCTGAACACAACGTACACAAAAGGATCTTAAGAGCATAAGAGGGATTAATTTTCTTTGTCCAACCAAATAATGAGAACTTAGCAAAGCATATTGAGCACTTCGTAAAAACTATTATTTTGCTACGTTTATTGTGATAGATTTTTTTATATTTATTAAGGGGCCATTCAAGTATTACGTAAGCAGTTTTTTTTATATAATTGACCATATAAAAAATTTAATAAGCTTATTTTAATAATAAACAAAGGTCCACATTTTTTTCCATCTCAATTGAAATCTATTATTACATTATCGATAAATGACGTAATAAGTCCCCAATATAATATGTGTAATCTGGTGGAAGAAGAAAATGATATAAAAAGAATGAATTAAACCTATAGTTTTGAAACAGGCAGGTCACGCGTTATGTTATCGTCGCGTCTATTATTTATTATTATAGTATTTTTATATCTTTTATATATTACATATATTTTTCCCGACTGTGAAGGAAGGGTTATGTATTTCGCGCGCATCTTGTATGTATGTATGTATGTATATAATATTCTTTATTACCTCAAATCTCCAGAACCACTGAACGGATTTACATAATTGAGGTATCGTTATATTCGTATTAGCAACCCAAGGGTTTTCTTAGATACGGTGACGGTAAAAAAACTGTCATGGCGGCTGTGGGACGCCATTGGGCTTAGTGAAAATCCTAACAAAAAAGTGAAAAATACCTATAAGTAATTCTTCAATCAATAAAATCTTTACCAGTAACCCCGCATAATTTAAAGAGGTCCCGACTGTTAATCCTAATAAACTATTAAGCTTATTTATTTTCAAGGCAGAACGCGGCGTTGAGTCCCATCACACAACTCCAGAATACGGGGGAAAGTGTAAGACGGAATGTCTTAACACTAGATTCCTTCTAACTACCCTACTGAATGCCGAAATAAAAAAAATACATATTATGTTAACTTTATTATATTTAATGAAATATAGTTTTTTGATGTATTGTGTTTAAAATAATACTGAGAAAATAGTCCAGGTTAAAATCATTTAAATCATTGTTTAGATCAACCGGACAAATTTATCTGAAATTTTATACAGACTTTTAAATTGCACTTATACACTCCGATCTCATTTAATGTCAACCATATGACATCTTAAGACTTAAATAATTAATAATTTGTCATATTAAAACATATTTATATACACAATATTTTCTGCTACTTAAAAACAACATATTTACCCCAAAACAATAATAAAATCTATTGTACTAGTTTTGAACGTTACATTCAAAGTTGGTAGAATATCAGAAGTTTGGTTCCCGGGACATTGGGAGACAATTGTTCTTCAACTTAGCAGTAGGTATCTGTGGGTGGAACAATTGAGGTTAGTAGCGAGTTTTGATTTGATTAGTTTGTTAATTAGAAAGTGGAAATGTAACGCCGATTTACCATTTTTTATTATTATTATTATTTTTTAATGAACTATGACTGTGGTGAACGGAAGTTACCTAACAATAGGTTCCCACTGCTTATCCTGCTGCGTGCGGGATACAGCGTGAAGCTAATTTACTTATTTTAATTTAATAACTTTTTTATATATTAAATAACATGATTTAGTAGAGGATTAGGTAGAAGGTCCAAAAATTTATGATATGACAAGGATTCGGGTGAGATTAAGGTGGAAAAGAACTCCACGTGCGGAACATAAAATTCATACTTTAGTTAGGAAAAGGAAAATTAGGGCCGTCACATGCTAGCGATGGCAGTAAAATATTAAAGGTCACTATTGTTTATTGTGTATTATAAATATATGAAGGCGTATACACTACAATAACATATCTGGTGGTACTAGAGTGTGATTGTAAACGTGACGGATGCAGGTTCGATTTGAACTCAGGAATTCATTCCTTTCCCTAGTAACAAGGTAAAGCGCGGCGTTGAGTTGCACCACTTAACAGGCAATGCGTCGAGGATTCGGCGGAAAATGAGGAACGGAGTGTCTTACTTAATATTAAATTTATTTTCTCTCTTGCAATCTCGCCTGAAATTACTGGTCGTCTAAAAATGTATTATTGATATTATATTTCATGTCTCGGCATCTAGTAAAAAAATAAATTCTCAACATTGAATCGTTTTCAACGATAACAAAAGGTTAAAATAATTCTCTTAAGCTCGACGCTGCTATGGGCCTTATAATCTCAAAAGGTTAGTTTAGTTACTATTTATCTATGATTATAATCTACACCAACCGAGATATTCTAAATAAATAACCTATCGTAACGCTGAGGACAATATGATGAGTGACTGTGAACGCGACGGTTCTCGGTTTGATCCCCATTGGGTCAATGAAATATTAACATTTCACTCTGGCATGACAAATTATGGTGTTAAGTTAACTCAACAATGTCATGGATTCCTCTAAAAAATAACAGCGTATCGTGACATTATCTATTTATGGTATTCAACGTGAAAATGACAAAGAAAAAAATATAATACTGATCTAAAGTCTACCTTCGTCGTAACATGAAAGCTTCTTCTAAACTGATAATATCATAATTAAAATTATAAACGCTTAATTTTTTTTTGTGTTTCGTTACCTAATTTATTCTAAAATAATCTAGTACTTAATTAATAAACTAGCAGTCTTTCACAAGCCTGGTAGGTTCTCATTAAAACTTAATTAAAATTTATAGTCTACATATAATTACAATATTTACGAACGTTTGCAAATGTTTATACCATATTTAAATTAGTTTACTTGTAATCAACGCTTTTAGGAGGTATTTGATTCTTCAAAGTATGTTTTGACGGTGGTAAATTTCGTTTATATCTACAATACACTAAAAATTTCACGCTGTATCCCACATATATCAAGGTAGGCAGAGGGAATCTTGTGTTAAGAATCCCCGTTCTACACTTTCCGTCGAATTTTCTGAGGCTAAACCACGGACTTTTGCCTTGGTGCCAAAGCGAAGAAATGAAAAAAGTAAATAATAACTGACTTACTCGAGTGGGAATCCAACTTACAACCATCGCGTTACAGTCACACATTTGTTCTCCTGCACTAAGACGGCTTTATAATTAAAATAAATATTTTATACCATAGTTAAATTAGTTTACTTATAATTACCGTTTTTTAAAAGGCATTCTATCCTTAAAAATATATTTTCGACGGTGGAAAATTTCATAAATATCTACATTAGACTAATTAAAACTAAACTAAAACGAAGGGAAGGCGAAGTTGTTAAGAGCCGTATATTTTTAATATTTTATGTTCTATTATTACGTAGGTTGAGATTTTGAAATGTGTGCCCTTTTCTTTGGTAATATGAATGAAAAAATATTGACAATTGTCTTTGCACATAAATGAACAAAATTAAAATTAAGGCTAGTCGTAGCGCAGGGGCATACGCTTGCGACTGTAGATGCGTTTTGGGTTCGATTTTCACTCGAAGAAATGAAATATTTAGTGGTTTAATATATCATATCCTCGAAATGTCCGTAACTAGCATTTTATTGCGCGTTGTGTCTAAAGAAGCAGAAGTCCAGTCGCCCGACTTTGCCTGGAGATCAGAGCGAAAAAAAAAATTAATTTAAATAAATATTTTATTTCCTCGAGTGAAAATCGAACCCACACCAAGTTGTGTTTACAGTCACACACTTGGACCCCTGCGCCACGACTGACTTTTTATATCTTCTCTTACAAATACTAGATATACCCATAATTTACGCTTCGTTCGTAAGTATAGAGCTAACCTAGTATTTTGATTATGTATTTGTCGATGTGGACGTGGGAGGCGTTTACGAACAGGTCTAAAATCAAATGAATAATGTACGATTTAGTATAATTAGAATTGATAACTGTTGTTAAGCTATATGATTTATTAGAACAAAAGTATAGATATGTGAATGTAAATTGCTTAGTACAATGTATATAAAATTTACAATAATAAAAAAAACCATCCATTATCATTACCATTGAAAGGCAAAGAAAACAATGCATATGATTCCTGAATGATGAATGTTGTACGACGATGACATCTTGTAAATTTGCGGATAGTGGAGAGCATTACGGAATGTCTTAGTTCTTAACACTTAGGTTACTGTTATATGCGGGTTACAGCGTGAAGCTCAAAAAAATCTTTTCATTTTAGAATAAAACATCAAACTGCTTTAATATTACGTAACTAAATTACGTAAATAACTCATTATTAAGGGAAAGACTACTTTAACAGGTCTAGCTTGTTATATAGCTATTTTGTTGAAACCACTGCGTATTACATGGAATCTAGAATCCTGATTTTGGTTTAGACAGTATAACCGGTCTGTACACGAGTACGTATGTGCTGAACTACCTATGTATGTGCTATGTTTATTTATATTGAACCGGGTTTAACTTATATCATAATATGTTTATAGTTAACATATGGTTTGTGGAGTGGTATTAAATAAGCGGAAAGTATAGAAAGAGTGACTTACTTACTCACAAACTTGAACCAGATTGTTCTATAAAATTTGATCTTTTTTTCTGTATAGAAGGATAGGAGGGCTAGTATCTAGACCCTCTGTTCTCTGCTTTTCCGCCCGAATTCAAAACAGTGCGTAATGGTTGTCTCACGACGAACATGTCGAGCGGAGCGAAAAATTAAAATTAATAATACCTTCGAGTGGGGATCGATCCACGTCCATCGCATTAATAGTCAATAAGTATACGCCATTTTTTATATTCTAAAACGAATGTTTTTTTTTAATAAAGTTACTAAAAATATCTTGAAATGTTAGGCTAATAAAAAGATTGTGATATATTCATTTCAATTTGATATTCCTTATGAGTTCTAACTGCTCAACATATTGCCTAAAAATATTATCAGAATATTGATTTCTAGCATCGTCTTAAATAAAACATTTTTTGAGAATGGCTCGCATCACTGCGCCTTGTTACCAAAGCGAAGAAATAAAAATATACAAAATTATACTATTATTTTTAATTTCCCTGAGCGAAAATCGAACCCACAACTGTCATATTTACAGTCAGTCACACGCTCGTGGCCTCGCGCACCGACTGCCTCGTGTCGCTCGCGTATCTCAAAACAAATTTCCAAATAACTTGTTTATTTATCAGAGATCATATTGAATTGAATACTTCGTTAGACATTTAGTAAATAATAACGCCGTCGTTATTTACGTTAGAACTTTATACCCACCCTTCATTTAAACGTCCTTTGATAAAAGCTCGATACTAATTGCTCTATAGATGTTCTCTCGAAGAATTATTTGCCTTCGTTACTTGTGTGAATAGAATGTAAAACAAGTTCAGTGGCAATTGGCTTGAAAAAGGTATGGAGTCGATTTAGAATATTATTATTTGGTAATTACATTTTTTTTTTGTGTCATACTGTATCCCGCTCACAGCAGGCAGAAGGAAACTAGTGATAAGATACTCCGTTCTCTATGGTCAACCGAATTCTGGATCTGATTTAGTTGATTATAGTGTTCAGACAGTATAGTAAAATATATATATATTCTATTACCTATATCGCGATATCGCGTCTTTTATCAGTGTTTTAAATAAAAAAAATCAAGTCAGCTTCACGCTGTATCCCGCACATAGCAGGGTACGCAAAAGGAACCTAGTGTTAAGACACTCCGTTCCCCACTTTCTGCCGAATTCTGGAGGCATTACGTGTTTAAATAGATTTCTAAACTCAATTATAAAACAAAAATTTTGTATTTAACTTAAAAAATGTAACAGAAATATTGAATAAGGCTTCAAATCTACAGCTTTTAAAAATCTTGTCTCCAACAGTTCATCGAAGAGCTTGTGAATGCGCAGCAATTTTTGTGCGGATATTTTCGAGAGAAGCATTTTCGTAAATATAGAAGAAGATGAGTTTACATTTCACTAGGTGATACCAGTTCTATTCGAGCTTAGCTCTTGAATAATAAATGTATCGCCAGTAAGGCGACACTCGTGGGTGGCGGCCCACACAGCAGGGGCCTGTATTTAGTTTATCTACCGTATATAAAGTGATCTTTTCATTTGCCACTTCTGTTTTTTAATCTGTGTCTGTTTTCTTTTTTTTTAGTCTATTTTTTATTTAACTAGTATTTATGTATTTTTTTTAATATTTTTTAGGAAAGAATAATACTTATTTAGAGAAAACGTATAAAAATTTGAACGTAGGGGGACTCGAACCCGCGCCTCCTGGAAACCGACCAGGCGCTCTGACCACTGAGTCATACGTAGCTACGTAGTATATATGTAAATTTAAACATATCAGAATAGTTAAAATTAATTTATGAACATATGGAGAACATGTACTTTTGAGGATATCGTGGCGCAGTGTGTGACTGTAAAGACGACGGTTGTGGGTTAGACTCCCAGTCTATCTATCTATTCTACTAACTATTTTTTAATATTTTCATTTCTTCGTTCTGGAACCACGGCTATGAGCAGCGTTGAGTTCCGCCACTCAACAGACAATGCTTCCCTGCCACAATTGACGAAAAATGAGCAACAAAGTCTCTTATTCCTAGGTTTCTCTGCCTACCCTGATAAATGTGGGATACAGCGTGAAGCTGATAGAAAAGTATTCTTCATTTTGAGACAAAGTGCAGCGTGCAGTCCCTCTTCTAAGGCGTTTCCTTGATTTTAGCAAAGGGCAAAAAATCAAGGATATTCTGTATGTTAAAAAAATGAAGCATTTTTTATATATTTAGAACGAAGAAGAAATTAAATAATAACACCGATTTCTTTTTACGTTAATCCGGCACATTTTCGTATTCATTACTTCTAAAGATTACTGAAAATAAGGTTATATTTTCAGTAATCTTTGAGACATTTGTCTCATAGTGAAATCAGATCCAATTTTTATAATATTGTTTGTTTCTTGAATTTTTTACCATTGTAACTGAAATGCCAATGGTTGACAAACCCATCGAATATATGGTGTAATTTTATATAAGTCTTTCTTAATTAGTTTTAGGTAAAAATAGTTGAGCTTTTTGAAAACTAATAGTAACTTACTATAAAAGACAATATTTCTTTCAATATCTAATAGTAGATTAATATTTAAAATTTTTTATATATTACCTATAAAAGAGCCCTAAAAATACAACGAGAACACTCTAAACAAAACGAGTGATGAAAATTTAAAGTTAGTCAGCTGAACAGTCTTACCTTGACACTGCGTGTCTTTTGTTATAAAGAGCAGAAAAGCAGCTACTGTAGCAAATCTCCAACGACGCCGCCCCATTTTGTCCCGCTTCATTCACCTTACCATTGATAATTTTCTAGGGAGATTTTTTATTCATAAGAATATTCAAATGACTATAGTCCACAGATTTTTCTTATATTTCATTTTTTGGCACAACTTTTAATTTATATTACGGCGTCGGCTTTACATCTGAAACAATGGAAAATTAAAAATTAACGATTGTTATACAGTATTGAGGTCAGTGGTGGTGCTGGGGCACAAATTTTGTAGGTTCCCACTCTAGGAAATAAAAAAAAATCACATTTTAATTTTCTTGCTCTGGTAGAGGCAAGGTGCAGCGTAGAGTTCCGCTACGTAATGCCTCCCCAATAAGGCGGAAAGTGGCGAACGAAAGTGTTTTAATGAACAAGGAATGTTATACTATTAGATTCCCAGGTTCCATCTGAATATTTTGCTATGTGCGGAATACAATGTAAAGCTAAAAATATATATTATGAACGCTGCTATAAAGAATAAAAAGAACTGGTTTGGGTATCTTAATATATTATTATGCTAAAACAATATAGCAAAAAATCTTAGATAGTTTATTCTTAAGTCCCACGACAACTTCGTGTTTTTGCCAGTCTTCATCGATTTATAGAGGTCGTTGAATCATAAAAGAAGATAAATCCTATAGAAGAGGGAATACGGAGGTCGTTGCGGCGCAAGGGCAAGAGTGTGACTGTAACGCGATAGTTGTGGGTCGATCCCCGCGCGGAAGAATGAACTATCAAAATATTTATTGCTCATCAAAATTTTTATTTCTTCGCTTTGGCATCATAGGCAAAATCTCCGCGTTGAGTTCCGCCACTTAAAATGCAATGTCTCGAAAAATTCGGTGAAAAGTGGTGAACGGAGTGTCTTAACACTAAGTTCCCTCTGCCTCATTACTGCGAGCGGGATAAAAAACACTATAGAAAAGAAAATAAGGCCACTATATTTGCACGAAAACCACCAAAATTAAACGTGTTACGTAAAGGAAGGCAATTATCGAGTTTTTATTAAGGTTCAAGTTAAGTCGCTAAATGCGATGCGATCTCGATGTCATCTGTTTTTTTTTCGTATCACGCTAATTAAGAACTCGAGGGATGAATGGAAGTACTTTGACGAGATTTTTTTTTCTATCTGAAAGGAAAAGTAGCAAATAGAGGCAACGAGAAACGATCACAGAAAAGCTGTTGATAATTGGGCACAATGTGGGCGGAGTATTTATTATTTTAGTATATGATGGGTCACATGTTCGATTTTGGAGTTATTTTGTCATTTTTGCTCTCAATAGTTTAATGTTTTTTTTAGCTATTCAAAACAGAAAAAAATATATGTTTGTTTATATAAATTGTGAGTTATTCGTTCCATTCTAGATTAAACATACAATTTGAACTAAGATGGAACGGATTATGTAAAAAAAACACACACACATATATATATATATATATATATTATTACCGGATATTAAAAAGAGACAATTGGGTACCAACATTAAAGGAATAAATTGAATGTATCAATGATAGTCACATAAAAAATAAAAAAAATATATACTTTGTTATATTTTTTATATTTGTTATATTTGGGGCGAAAAGGCACATATAGGGAAGGTATATGTACATTCATCTTATGATCCTTCCCAGTCGTCTTGTTATCTTGTTATTTTCTTGAGTCGTGTCTACGAGGATACATCCTCGCTAAATTAGTTTTCGACCACAAGCTGTTTTGTACGCGGATTTTATATATTGAACCTAAGCAATAAAATAGTGAAGTAGGGTAGGTATTACGTTGAAGTTATGAGAGGAAATCATATTAGGTGGTCCTCTGAAGTTATTTGGTTGGCACCAGTAAGCCCGCTGTGGGTTCTTTCCAACTCGGAGAATGAAATATTTTAAATTTGGGATTCCGCTCTCTGGTAATGAAACAAAACGCGACGTCGAATTTCGCAAATCATCACGCAATGCTTAAAGAATTGAACAAAAATGGGGATCGAAATAGGCTCAATGAGAAGCAGATTGTTTTAGATTAGCTTTGTTAGATGAAAATAGAGATTTATTTATTATTATTATTATTATTTAGCTTCACGCTATATCCCGCACACAGCAGGGTAGGCAGAGGGAATCTATGTTCCCTTAACACTATTGTTAAGACACTCCGTTCCCCACTTTCTGCCAAATTTTCAAGGCATTGCGTGTTGATTGGCGGAGCTCAGCACACAATGCCTCGATATCAGAGCGAAGAAATGAAAATTTAAATGTAAATTAATATTTCATTTCTTCGAGTGGGGATCGAACCCACAACCAATCATCATCGTTTTACAGTCACACTTTATGCCCCTGCGCCAGGACTGGCCTCAATTTGAATTTCTTAAATCGTTTACTATTAATTTGTATTTATTATTAGTAAGCACAGAATAAATTATTTTATTGAAAAATATTTTTATATTATTCCTTCTTTTCGCAATCACATTTCGTTATATTTATTTAAAATAGCATTACCTTGACATATATAAAATTTAAATAGCTATGTAAACAGAAAGCAGCTCAGAAAAACATTCGTAACATTTTAGGAAAAAGATTTGTAAATTTTCATAAAGAAATCCCTTCGAGCAAAACAAACAAAAATATGAGAAAGATTTCTAAAAAGTTTTAAGAAACTCCAGCGAGCGTTCTACTTGTATAAACATAAATGCTGTCCGCACATGTCCAAATAAAGATCCCGAACGATACAAACGCCGATTTTAGATATTTTTATACAGATTTGTATATAATTTTTTATTTTTACTTTTTTAGTGTTCCTTAAAAAGTAAAAATGGAACTCTTATAAGATCACTTTGTTATGCGTCTGTCCATCAGTCAAGACTATTTATCTCAAGATTGCGTAGTGGTATCATTCTATACATTCAGGTTTATGGTCCCTTGAAGTACAGAAAAAATCAAGTATTTAGGTCAACGTAACCAAAATATACGATCGAATTAATTAATCGATTTTGCTGCATTAACTTTTACAATTATAAGCTAGAATATTTTAATATTGTAAACAGAAATATGTGTAATCAATATTTAAAAAAAAATAACTGGAACTGGAACACCAGAGTTCCACTTTTAAAAACCATTAACCACTAAGTCAACAATTCGGATAAATTATTAGAAATGTTGTATTGAAATTGAAATCTGTTGTATACTACTACTACTATAAATTATTCATTTTTAATTTACCTTGTTAAGTTAAGCGAAAATATTTAACTACAGTAAACACACAGAGAATTGGACTGCATTATTTTTAGTTCTGTAAATACCAGTATTCAAAGTAGTAAGCAGATCGGTTTTTAGCTCCACACTGTAATATTCCACACATACCCGGTTAGGGAGAGGGAACATGGAAACCTAGTGTTACGATATTCTATTCTCCACGTTCCGTCTAATTCTGGAGAATGGCATGCTTAGTGGCGGAATTCAACGCCGCGCTTGTCCTCATTGGCCTCAGTAAATATTTCATAAACACGAGTAGGAATCGAAACCACAATCATCGCGTTTACACCCACTCGCTTGTGCCACTTCACCTCGGCCTGTAGTATCTATCTGAGTGACCAAAACGAGGCTAGAATAATACAAACATACACACAGCACGATCGAACCTGTTACAACGTTATTGCCTCACAACGGTCGCCTCAAATCATAAAACCATATTACATCATAAAAATGTTGATCGTTTATTTAGGTTCTACGTAACAGCGCGTAGTGAAACGTGACGCGGCGCGGCCTGCGTCAGTGAAAGCGCGTTCCGGCTGGCCGCGCAGTTTCTAGATACGTTGTTTCTGTATGTCTGTAGTACTCTACTACAAAAAATTGCCAAGGTTGGCAATTTTTAGATGTAATATCTATTTATAGTGATATACATTTTGTAGTTTCACGCTGTATCGCTTATAGCAGGGTGGGTAGAGGCAACCTAGTGTTAAAACACTCCGCTCGTTACTCTCCATTGCGTAAGGTATTGTGTGTCGCGTGGCGCAACTCAACGCTGCGCTTTGCTTTTTTTACCGGAGCAAGGAAATGAAAATATTAATAAGTCTTCTGAGTAGGAATCGAAACCACAAACGTGGCGTTTACAGTCACACGCTTGTGCCACTGTGACACGATGGTCTCAAGCTATATACGGATACATAAGAAATTAACAATAAAATACCGATATCTATATAATTTATAGTAAAAACGATATTCTCGAAAGAACCTGGACATTAACATATGTAAGTAGCTTTAGTATGAAATAAAAACAGTTTTAGAACTTTAATAGAAAAAACTTTATCAATTGATGTAACTGTGTCTTACTTCTTAAGTAAGATACAAATTTAAACAAAAATAAAAATATAACGTACCGCCAATTTGTAGCTAATTTTTTACACTTAATCGATTTTAGAAATATAACGTAGCGTATAGTTTATATTCGTCACTTCTAGTTAAATATCGTAATTCTTTTAAGCACTAAAAGTTATTTTTCTTTTCTTTGAATTAGAACTATAGCCCATTATTTAAGGTGGGTGGTGAACAAACTATAGGTACCCGTGCGGTGTTCGGCCATTATCGAAGATCACAAAACCAACAAACAGTTGTAATAAATTATTAAATATATAAAAATCTGATTCACGCTGTATCCCGCACACAGCGGGGTAGGCACAAGGAACCTAGTGTTAAGCCACTCCGATTACCACTTTCTGCCGAATACTGACGGCATTAGAGTACGCCGCGCTTTGCGCCAACACCAAATGCAAAGAGATGGAAATATACTTTTTAAATAAATATTTCATTTCTTCGAATGGGGATCCCACAATTAGTCGCGTTTACAGTCACACCTTATGCCTTGTAAATATATTGTGTAGAAAAAAAATATATTTTGTTTAACCGTTTATAAATTATTTATCCAAGACTCAATTTATATTGTAAAATTTTTTACACAATACAATCTTAAATAATATTATTACAAGCCCATGTGAAAATGTAGAACCATTAAAGCTCAGTTTTCAACTTTTTACACCATAACTTACACAAATTACAGCGATAATAATTTTAAGATCACGTTTTACTTAAAGAAATCGTATAGACAGAACAGCCTTGAGTGTCGCCATGCAAAACATGCGTAAAAAACAGATAATAAGAATAACAATATATAAATAAATTCAAATACAAAAGAAATCTTTTCATACTTTCCTTATTTTCCGAGTAAAATTTTTTTTTAAGGCCAATCGTGGCGCAAAGGCACAAGCGTGTGACGTAATAAACGTGACAAGTTGTTGGTCCTATTCAATTTTATTTTTTTCGCTCTAGGGTCGAGTTAAATGCGGCGTTGAGGCTCTCTCTGCCTACTCTACCACATGCTGGATACGGCGAAGAATGAAATATTAAATATTTCATTTCCTCGAGTTGGAATCGAACCCAAAAACTGTCACGTTTAAAACCACATTTTGTGCCCTTGCTTCACGAAAATTATTCCCAACATTTTGGCAACAACAAAAATTTATTATATTATACACTAGAGCGTTGTGAACATAACACTGACATCTAATTACAGGATAAAATTATTCATATATATAGAAAAGGCAATTTAAATGAAACTACCTAAAATGTATGTGTGGATGTGAAATAATGAAGGTGTTTATGCTATTATTATAATATTATAAACCTAAAGAGTTAAGATTCATCGAAAAGGTTAATATAATGTAATATAGCTTTCCTATACTTCCATCGAGACTATCTCACACAAGAAGATTTTTAAAATTTAAATCAGAAGTTCTAGATAAACCGCGTTAAGCCGAACAAATTATTCAGCTTTTTATAAATGTTGCGGGATAAAGCGTGACTAAGCGTGAATATTATTTCTAACATTTCGGCCGTGACAAAAACGTGTTATAAAAAAAAAAAGAATATAATATAATATTAATATATTATTATTATTATATAATATTATATACTAGAACGTTGCGAACAAAATTCTTACAACTAATTACAGGACAAAATTATTCACTCATATAGTATAGCCGTGTTTATGTTTTGTGGTTTCACATTAATTATTCTCATCACCATTGAGCAGGTTTAATTTAATATTACACGAGGGTGGTGAGGGTGGTAAGGGTGGCAAGGGTTGCTATTGTATGGTACGTTTGTCATATTTATCTCAACGGTTGTGTCACTTTGATCATCCTTATCATTTATAGGTGAACGAAATTTATGAATTCAATTGTGTGTTTTTAACTGATGTTACTGTTTTATCTTTTGGTTAGTTGGTGTATTGTATTCAATAAATATATAAATAATTTTTGTTTGTTATTTTGTTAATGCTTTAAGCATTTTGTGTTATTAATGTAAGGAAATAATGTACGTTTCTCCCAGCTCAATTCTTGTTTTTTGTTGTTCTTTGTGCTAAAGTTTCTAATTCGGGCGGATGGTTGGGGACGGAGTGTCTCGACATTAAGTTCTCTTTGCCTTCCTAAGTCTCTGCTAAATCCTACTAATATTATAAATATGTAAATTTGTGAAGATTGATGTTTGTTTCACTTTCACACAAAAATTGCTGAACTGATCTAGATGACATAAACTATACATTACAAGATGAAAGCTTAGAGATAATATAGATCGCATATGCTACAATTTATGTAAAAAATATTTTTTTTATTTAAAATAAGTGGATGGTTTTGTAAACTATATATTAAAATTACTTAAAACAGGCCAAGTTGCATTTGGACCGAAACTGAAAATAAATATATAATAAAACGAAATGAAACTAATAAATAAATAGATAAAAAAGGAGATCTCTATGAAAAATAGGAAGAGAAAACAATTGATGTCGTCTCTAAACTGATTAAAGTCACGCGTCGGTCTTAATCGCATTCCGTTGGCTAGAAAACTTCTTTCCTTATTACCGCTATTCAATCACGTATCGTTAACTACTGTCTCATTATCCGTGTATATAAAAAGCGCTTAATGTAAGAATAAAATGTATGGTGGTTTTTGTATGGAGCCATTTACTGGCGGCTTCGACCGCAAATGGAAACAACTAAAAGGTATGTGTGGATGTGAAATAACAAAGAGATGTATATGCTATTATTGTAAAGTTAAAGAATTAAGATTTATCGAAAATATTAATATAATGAAATTAAGGCCAGTCGTGGCGCAGCGGCACGAAGTGTGACTGTAAATTCGACTGGTTGTGGGTTCGATGCTCGAGGAGATGAAATATTTACTTAAATTTATATTTCCATTTTTTCGCTCTGGTGTCGAGGCTAAGCGCGGCGTTAAGTTCTGCCACGCAATACCTCCAGAATTCGGCAGAAAGTGGGAGCGGAGTGTTTTAACACTAGGTTCCCTCTGCCTATTCTGCTGTGTGCGGGATACAGCATGTAGCTGTTTTTCTTTTATTAATATAATGTAATATAGCTTTCCTTAATATTTCCATCGGACTATTTGACACAGAAGTTTTGTTTTTAATTTAAATCAGTTGTTCTGGAGAACGCGCATTCAACCAAATGAAGTCTCTAGCTTCATATTATTAAGTATATATTTTAATTTTAATATATCATATCATAATAATCTAATTCCTGCAAGATGGAGAAAACCTAGTGTTAAGACACTCTGTTCATCGCTGTTCGACTGAATTCCAGACACTTAATAATTCTACAATTCAATAAAAAAATGTCCAACGATATATATCAGTTATAAATGATTCTCTCTTTTGATTTTATAAATAAAAAAACAACGATTACAGTGCTCAAATACAAATAGAACGATTGAACTGATTTTATTGTGGCTTTCATTCAATTTTAGTCTTCAAATACAAAATGTTTATTTTGTATTCCAACAAGTTTTTGTTGCAATACAAACTTGAAATTGATTTTTTTATTGTACAAACAAGACTATAAGTTAGCCAAATATATGGAAAATACATATATATTTACCTATGCTATTCAGTCTAGTTCATGTACAGACAAAATATTTTTACTGTCTTATTATATATAGAGATTTTAGACACTTTCTATTGTAAGTCTACTATAATAAAAATACATAAATTATATCAACACGCCGTTTTTTTTTAAATTTTATTTCATAGATTATGAATATTTACATAATAAATTATAATCAAAACTATATATAATAAAGTATAAGTTTTGAGAATTGCTCTAATTATTATCGTAATGTAAATGTTTAAAAGTGTTGAAAAATTTGAAATCAACTTAATGACCGTGCTTTTTGGGCAATACACGTAAATTTGAACAACTGAGTTTTATGCAACGATTTTTATAGAACATAATAATTAAACGAGGAATCGTGGCACAGGTGTACAACTGTAACCATGGTTGTAGGTTCGATTTGCAGAGAAAAAAAAAGCAGAAATGAAATATTTAATATTTTCATTTCTTCGCTCTAATATGAGACACTGTTGTTTTTTGTTCTTATTCAAGAACTAATCTTGAATCAAATATATATCCGACAGCTTTTAACCCAACTTATATATACCCAACTTTTTTATAATTTCGCCAACAAAAGACATGGCCCCAAAAGAATTATTTTAATTTTTACAAGTGTTTCATATCAATAAATCAGCTTCACGCTGTATCCCGTACACTGCAGGGTAGGCAGAGGGAACGTAGTGAAAGACACTCCTTTCCCCACTACATATCATATCATACACTTACATATCAATAATTCATAATAATGTAGCTGTAACATAACATGCTTCAGCAGATATCTAGGTAAATGAAATGTACATATTTCTTTGTTATGATAGAATTATTTTTGCATTATTTTAGCGAATTGCGTTATTTTATTCATTTTAATATGTTATTATAACATATTTTTAAAGCACTTAACCTCTATTTGAGATTTTATTATAATTATAAATATAACGTAACACCTTTCTTATTATGAAATTTTAGAGATTTGATTTTGTTGTATCGCGTAAATTATTTTAATATCGATATTTATTATTCTTTTTCTTTAAGATTAATTACTTTAAATAATATACTAAAATTATATTATATAAGTGTATCGTTTGTGATGTGTGTGTGCTATCTCCGAACGTGAAAAGATAAAAACAGAATCCTTATACGATCACTTTGTTGTATGTCTGTCTGTCTGTGAATCCGTCTTTCAAGATCATTTTCTCATGATCATGTAGAAGGATGAAACTGATATCAATATGAAATATACAGATCTACAGTTTCTTGGAGTACCAAAGGAACTATGCACCTAAGCCAATGCAATCAAAATATTTCTTTTAATTCGTATAGATTTCGCCGCGTAATCAATACCTACAAGGTCTCGTTGAATTAGAAGTATGAAATTTACCAAAACGAAAGAGAAAAAAGAGCTAACAGTACATGTAAAGTTAAACTATCAAAAACTGATAATTTTTAGGCATATATAGCAAATAAATACTAAAAAGTTATATTTGTTGTTCGATCCATACAAAATTGGAGCGTAGGCCATACTCAAACATTAAGTCGTTAGTTTTTGTAATTTGTGCTTCTCTCCAGAACTCTGTGGGAGAATTCACAAATGCAGCTGAATGAAAATAGTAAAGTTGATTCCATATATTTTTTAAAATGTATTTATAAGAAATTGAAGGCCATCGATAATGATATTAAATGAAATTAAATTTTGCTGGGAAAAAATATCAAAAAAAGTATTTAGTATAGAATTAAGAAATCCTTTTTGAAAAATATAAATACTGAAATGAAATTCTTGTTTTCTTAGAACTAAATTATCTCAGTTGATTAAGGTTTCTATGGAAATAACTAAATTAATTTTGTAATTGTGGCTAAAATATACATTTTGTAATAGACATTTTGTTTTAGGACTTATAGGACAGACAAAGTGTGTCTGTCTGTCTGTCTATCATGAGGAATTTTCTCAAGACCGCGTGGAGACATCAAGCTGAAATTAATATCTACTATCCACGTCCCTTGGAGCGTACAGTCCCTTGGAGCACATCAAAATTAAGCTTATTCACGATAAAAAAAACGAACGTTCAGTAGTCAAATAGAAAAAGAAACAAAGTGCTAGTTAAATTCGATTCGAAATTAAACTCAAAAGCTAATTTACGCTAAATATACAAAGATTCCAGTCTTGGCGCAGTGGCACAAAGTATGACTGTGAAACCGACTGGTTGTGGATTCAACCCCCAATATTTCAAGATGAAATATTTACTTAAATTTATATATCCATGTCTTCCCTCTGGTGTCGAGGCAAACCGCGGCGTTGAGTTCTGCCACTCAACACGCAATGCCTCCAGAATTCGGCACGAAATGGGGAACGGAGTGTCTAAACACAAGGTTCCCTCTGCCTACCCTGCTGTGCGTGGGATACAGCTTGAAGTTGAAAAAAAAATAAAAGAAATGTTTGAACAAATTCTTTTTATATTGCTAAGAAATTGAATTACTCAACAGAATTGCATACAAAGGCAGGTCCAAGTACAGCCAGATTTAAAATGCCGGTATTGTGGTGATTATGAAACGTTCTCACGGCCGATGTATTGTCGTGTGTGGAGTAGCTTTAACTCAATTAATATTCAATTTTGTCTACAAACTGCCATTTTGTTTTCATTGCTTTGTACTTGCTCTCGTGAGTTACAAGTGGTGCCTTTTCTTAATACCATTGTCTTTGATTTCAATTGTATGTATATATTTCTATGGTACTATTATATATTTTTTGTAGGCAGAAGGAACTTAAGACATCGAATTCTGGAGGCGTTGCGTGCACAGTGGCGGAACTTAACGCCGTGCTTTGCCTCCACACCAAAGCAAAAAAATAAAAATATTAAATATTTTATTAACTTGAATGGGGATTGAATCCATCCATCTGTCCACAACCTTAATATAAAACAAAATTAGCATTAATATATTTCTATGATTATATTATATGCTTAGATCATAAACGTTGTAATTGTGACTACAAAAAAGATAGTAAAAATATAGTAAAAGGCATCACCCATATTTAGAAGAGTTGAGAAATTATATAATAAATAAAAGTTTCACACTTTTATTTATTATATTTTTTTTAAATAAAAATAAAATTGTTAGGGACAAATTGTTAGGGATGAATTACGCCCCGATAGCGCCACCAAGACGTCACAGCTCACTCCGCTTTTACAAAACAATTATAAATAATTCTAATTCGTTTTAATTAAATTTCAAATAGGTAACAATCTAAAAAGAAAAATATTTCTCTTTCTCCATATGAAATACATTTACATATTTTTGAAGGCGCAGGGGCATAAGGTGTGACTGTAAAATCGACTGGTTGTGTGTTCAATCCCCACTCGGGGAAATTAAATATTTATTTTAATTTATATTTCCATTTCTTCTCTCTGGCGGAGAGTTTCGCCACTCAACACGCAATGCCTCCAGAATTCCGCGGGGAACGGAGTGTGTTAACACTAGGTTCCCTCTGTCTATCTTGTTGTGTGCGGGATACAGCGTGAAGCTAATATGAGAGAAAGGAAAAAATCGGCGACCCAGCCCGAGTCTTTAATAGATACTACAAATAGAACAAAAGAGTTAGCAACGTATAGTACCTTCATGCCAAATGGGTATTATGGTCGTTGGACGCAATTAATATGGGCCATTACCACTCTCAAGGTTTGGCGCTAAGTTACGTGAAGGCCGGTGACATATTGGAAACATATTAAACACGAAACGGTCGTGACTAAATGACATAAATATTTAGTACCAGATAAACTGGCGTCTTTGTATGCTCACAAAAGGTTAAAATTAAAAAAAAACGAATAAACGTCAAATGTGATTTGAAATAATATAAAAAAGGGTTCTGTATAGTTAACAGCGCAAGTTGTTATTTACCTTTTTATTAATCATAATAAAACTAGTATACATTAAATAATCGATTAAATACACTTTTAAGTTAATAATCATTAATTAATTAATGTATATGTCATAATTTAATGACAAATTGTATTGATATTATTTATTACTCCTATAAATTATTATTAATCAGTTCTATTTTGTATTGTATATAGGATACTTAATTTCTTTATACAATATATTATAATATTAGTTTTATTATATATAGATTATATATTTATGGTCTAAAAAGATTGTGGCTATCAAGGGTTATTTAGATTTTAGAACCAGATACCTATTACCGAATATGAGGCCGTCATGGCACAGGGGCACAAGCATGTGACTTTAACGAGAGTTGTGGGTTCCTCACACAACACAAGCTACTATTATTTATTAATACTATTATTTACGTTAAGTTTTACAACTCAACACGCAATGCTCCGAGAATTTCACAAAATGGGGAACGGAGAGTCTTAACATTAGGTTCCCTTTATCTACCCTGTTATGTGCAGGATACAGCGTGAAGTTTTAAGAAAAGAAAAGAAAAAACCAATAATTGCAAGATTTATACTGCGATTCGACCATGAAAGATAACAACCATACAAACAAGTAATGTCGCATAATAACAATTTGTATCTACTGACCTCTTTATAGAGACTTCATGTACGAATGATATTGAACAATAAAATTTAATTTTCACATATACACGAAGCTGTTAACAGATTTATTAAGGTTATAGATATATTTATGTACTTGTAAAACTTCGTTCAAAGGTAATTTCAAATTTAATGTTTAAAAACCAATTTTTATATATTTAATTCGTCATGTACAAATGTAAAAATTAAATCAGCTTCACGCTGTATCCCGCACACAGCTGGGTAGGTAGAGGGAACCTAATGTTAAGACACTCCGTTTCCCACTTTCCGCAGTATTTTGGAGGCATTGCGTGTTTAGTGGCGGAACTCAACGCCGCTTTTTGCCTCGTCACCAGAGCGAACAAATAGAAATATAAATTTAAATAAATATTTAATTTCTTCGAGTGGGGATCGAACCCACAACTGTCGCGTTACAGTCACACCTTTGTGTAATATACCTACATATTAAAATTAAATAAATTTATTGTCATTAAAAGTAACCGTATATTCGGTATATGACTTACTTTAACTCACACACAAATGTTCTACACATTTTTTTTTAAATTAATTTTAATTAAAAAAAAAAAAACTTTATTCCTGTTATAATGATGACTACAATACATTACATACACTACCTATATGGTATGGCATTTGATGGAAATGGTAAAACTATTTGGTTCCTACATCAAGAAAATATGCCGTATAAGCATCCCGCTAAGCCCCCCTAAGCAAGAAGAAAGAAGAAAGTTTCTAAAGTAGTCCTTAAAAAGTAGCCCCTATCGCGGCGCAAGGGCACAAGCGTGTAACTGACTGTAAACGTGACAGGTTGTGGGTTCGATTCCGAGGACGTGAAATATTTAATTCTCTCCCTCATTTCTTCCCTCTGCTGGCGCGGCATCGATTTTCACTCGACACACAACGCTTTCAAAGATTATGGGTAAGTCGGCATCGAAGTGTTTTAACACTAATCCCCTTTGCCTATCCTGCTACATGCGGGATTCAGCGTGAAGCAGATTTTTTTCTTTATTTACTACTATAAAACCATATAGGAATCTTCTGTTATTCGATATTAGATTAGTACTTTGATGCATAAAATCCGATATGGTAAAGTAATATCTTCAATGAAATAGGACTTCATACATCAGTGACGTGCGTTGTCACAGTGAAAAATTTTTGCCACAAAATATATTGTACTTTTTATGAAAAATGGCTGTCAGCAGCTTGAAGTATGAATTTTTGTTATTCACTCTTTCAATAGACGAGTAAAAAATATAAAAGCACCTAAGCCCCAACAACTCTAATTTATCTGTAGCGTATTGTACTGGTTTTGAAATTGAAATTCAAACATGGTAACATTTTACTGCAAAGTTAAATAAAAATCTAAACCTAGAATGGATACTTGTCTATGACATATACATTTATTAATAACTAGTTATTATTTTTTTATTAGACTATTAAAAATAAAATATAGATCCTATTAATATGATAAACGTGAAAAGAGGATGGATTTGTTTCACTTTTACACGAAAACTACGGAATAGATTTAGATGAAATTTTACAGTAATAAAGCTTATTAATTATACATCAGAACAACATAAACTATAATTTACCTAGCTACCCCTATACGACTTCGCCTGTTTAAATTTACTTATATATTAAAGCCAGTTCCGTTTACTCCCAGGGATTCGCCCGCGTGTTTTGTGTGTGTATTGTGTGTGTCCTTACACACTTTCACATTTTTTATATTAGTACTATTACATTCTCTTATGTTGTTAAGTTGCATGCTTGTAGATAATAAAGATTGTTTCATCATAAAATAAGCAAACAAGCGATTAAATGATTATTTATTAAAAAAAACTTAAGATTACTTATTATAATTAGCTATTAATATAAAGCTGTGGGGTAATTCAACTCCACAAAATCGGTATAGTATAAGAAAACCGATAAAAACTATACATTAACGTGGCATACAGAGCATAAACCGTACCTATCTTTTACCGTCATTAGATAGAGGCTAGCATGAAATGTATCTCGTTTCAATGAACACGAGTACCGGTAATTGGAGCGTAATATTATTATCGGTTTTAAGTAACCGATTGAGCTGTTGTTTCATAGTAAATACCTAAGTGAGTTAAATTAGGTCGAAATTAAGATTATTTAAATATAATTAAAATGTTAACATTACATATTTATTGCACTACTTGGTACATCTTATTTTTATATAATTAATTTTATGTTTACGAAGGCCTGTCGTGGCGGAGGAGAGCAAGTTTGCGTTTGTAAGCGCGATAGGTTATGGATTCGATTCACACGTGAAAAGGAAATATTTAATATTTTAATTATTTGGTTCGGTTCGGTTCGGCTTATTTCGGTTCTGCCATTTAACACGCAATGCCACCAGAATTTAGGGGAATGGAAGTGTCTTAATGAGAACGGAGTGTCCTAACACTAGGTGCCCATGGTCCCTTTGCCTAACCTGCTACGTGCGGCGTGAAACTAAAAAAAATATTTTTTTTTCAACTTCACTCAGTATCCCGCACACAGCAGGGTAGGCAGAGGAAAAATAGTGTTAAGACACTCCCACTTTAGTGCCTCTAAAAAAATATTAGTAAAAATAGATTTTGTTACTTATAAATTTACATACGATCCAGTGTGTGTTATTGAAGAAACTTGTAAAGTTTAATTCTTTAGAAGAGGCAATGATAAAACATGTTATTCACTATTGTATAAGTAAGAGACCACTTTAACCAAGCCGTGAACAACAAGTTTTTTATTATAAAACATACATTCATTTTAAAATATTTCTTTAACATACATACTTACGATATAATTATTATTCTAGTACTATTTTTTATTAGATACTATATTTCATTCCAGACTATTGTGGCGCAGAGGCACAAGGGCGTGACTGTAAAGGTTGTGGATTCGATCCTCGCTCTTGGAAATTAACTATTTATTAATATTTTTATTTCTTCGCTCTGCAAAAGCCTTGCATTAAGTTACGACACTCAACAGGCGATGCCTCGAAACATTCGACGGAAAGTGGGGAACGAAGTTTCCTTTGCCGCGTGTATACATGCATATACAGCGTGAAACTGTTTTATTTTATTTTTTACTATATTTTAATTAATCAATTATAATATAAATTATGAAATTATAATAAAGCTATATTTATAATAATTCCATGAATAAACAATTGTATAGGATGGTAAGGATGTTATGTGTTAATTAGTAAAACAGTTATACCATAAAATTAATTAACGACTTTAAGCGCATTTGGGACATGTCAAAAGATCATCTGTTACATAATGATTGGGGCCCCAAATCTTTTACATTTTTTTCAATCACGCATATAGCACGGTAGGTAGAGGGACTCTAGTGTTAAGACACTCCGTTCGCCATTTTTCGCTACATTTTTTGAGATATTGCTTGAGGAGCGGTGGAACTCAACGCCTCACTTGCCTTATTAACACAGCGCAGAAATAAAAAGATCAACAATTAATTCCCCCGAATGGGAATCAAACTCACAACAGTCTCACGCTTGTGCCACGTCACCCCGACCACCTCTATTAATAATATTAATTAAGTCATATGTATTATTCTTACACATACGAAGGTCAATCAGCTCCAACTATGATACGACAGTGTGGTATGTATGTCGCATTCCTCGTTATTAGTAATAGGCTTAACACATGGCAAACAAGGCTAATATCCTACTATAATACAATTGTTGTATATTGAGGCCAGTCGTGGCGCAGCGGCAAACCGGCTGATTGTGGATTCAATCCCCACTAGAGAAGATGAAATATTTACTTAAATTTATATTTCCATTTCTTGGCTCTGGTATCGAGCCAAGAAATGCCTCGCACGCAATGCCTCCAAAATTCGGCACAAAGTGGAGAACAGAGTGTCTTTACACTAGGTTCCCTCTGCTTACCCTGCTGTGTGTGGGATACAGCGTGAAGCTGATTATTATTATTATGTTGTAATTATAGTGTATATCCAATTGTACCTATTTTAGTGGACTGTCGTAGAAAACTACGCCTATTTCTATTTAGAATAGCAGTTCGTGTAGTGAATATAAAAACTTTAATTTTGATTATAAAAAGACAAGTGATTTGAATTAAAATATTTATATTGTGATAAATTTCATTGAAATGTACACTTTTATTGTATTATAATTATGTAAATACGTTATGGTTACACATAGTACTAGTATAAAGTGAAATTGTAGAGTAGATTTCTGTACGTGTTACATTAACGTTTATGATAAATATTAGTTAATATCGTTCTATCCAAGAATCAAAAGGATACTAAAAAAATATTATTTTAATTGATTTGGTAAAAGAATTTAATTGTTTACACAAGTAACATAAAGGTTTGGGAATGAAACCCACAAATAAAAACATACTTCAAAATTTCTCCAAATTGAGTAAAAATGTATCGTATTCCATTTTGTTATTTTTAATCTCTCAGTTAGACAATTATATTTAAGTAATTGAAGACTATATGAGGTGTACCAATATACTTCCCATCTCTTCCCCTTTTATTAACCCAAAATAGATTTTGATATGTTAGCTGGTTATATTGAAACATTGAACAGCTGTGACCTTTTATAACTTGAGAAAACTTGCTCAAAGTTACAAGGGTAACGTCATATAAAGATATATTTGTACTGGACTCACCTTGGCTATTTACTTTATTCTTGTATGTATGTCGAAACTTCCGTTTTTATATCCGCTTCCGAATTAAATGTATAAGTGGCGTTGTATTTGATAAGAAATATATAAAAAAAAATACTGTGAATATGTTTTTTTTAATAATAAATCAAATTGCAGAGCCGTGGATGCGGAACGACATTAATTAATTGTTAAAAAACATTGCGTCATTTTACAAAAAGCATTACGTCAAAAAACGAAATTTATTCTATTTTTATACTTAACTTATTTCCATTACTTTTTACAGGATTAAATTCATTAATTCTTTTTATTAATAAAAAAATTATAGCTCATCTCTATATTATAAAAATACACCATACACTAAATAGCCTCGATATAACACTAGGTTCCATCTCTTTCCCTCTTCAACAAATTCAAAATTTCATCAATTAAATAGACTCTTATAAGCACTTTTGAATCGAATGAACATATAAACAAAGAAAGAAAGCTACCACCGGTTCGGAAGGCAGTTCTGGTGAAAAGAGCCGGCAAGAGACTCAACAACATAACAAATCACACACACAAAATTTCTTTACTCCATTCTCTTTTACCAGCGTGTGATTATTGTATTACAAATAGATCTATTAAGCTGACTAACGCAATGCTTAATACGATTACTCAACTAGAATTTGGCACGGTGAGGTCGGTGCAATTCACAACCTCGCCTTCCCGCCTCTACCACCTCCTCGCTTCGACACTTTCACTCACTTCGGCCTTCCTCGTTTATTTTAGACATTGAATTGTATTTTATTATTAATAATGAAAAAAATTAGAGGCCAGTCGTGGCGCAGTGGCACAAAGTGTGACTGTAAAATCGACTGGTTGTGGGTTCGATCCCCACTCGAAGGAAACGATATTTATTTACATTTATATTTCTTCGCTTTGGTGTCGAGGCAAAGCGCGACGTTGAGTTCCGCCACTCAACACGCAATGCCTCCAGAACTTGGCGGCAAGTGGGAAATGGAGTGTCTTAACACTGGATTCAGCGTGAAGCTGATAAAAACTTAACACTGGATTCAGCGTGAAGCTGATAAAAAAAAAATAATGAAAAAAATAAGAATAAGAAAGATTTTCTTACTTCTTTTATTATTATTATAAAAAAAAAAAATCATCTTTATTATTATTATACTTCTTTTATTATTATTATGCGTTTAAATTATATATACTTTTAGTGTTATTTAATAGAAGCGTTTTCGTAAATGGTTCTTTTTTTTTAAATCGTAATATAGATAAAATGTTATGTGTCTGAGTTATTATTTTTATTTAAATTCGGCACAAATTCCAAGTGTCTATAAAACGTTCCAAGTTAATGAACTATTGACTATACGTAATAATTATTATTATTAAAATCGAATGACTTGTTTATTTACATTTTACAAGAAGTAAAAGTATTTTTATGTTATTCTTAAGTTTCAGTATTTTATTATTTGAAGCTGTTTTTATAATAGTTGGTTGCTGGTGTTTTTAATTATTAAAATACTTTCTCAGGGTTCCATATCGTTCAAATAGTTATTTGAACTATATGGAAATATAAAATGAATATACAATAATCATATTATATTATTATTATCATATTATTATTATATTTCTCTTTTATAATTCACGGGTTCAAAAGAACCCGGTCCTTTGGAAGGCTTGCGTGGGGACACAGGTCCAACACGTAGAGGCCCCTTAGAGAATATACAAATGTTTTACTGTGACGCATCAGCCGGGATCCATCTCTGCGTAACCACAGGTATGATGATGATGAAGAGATGGTCGCCGGTTAATGCGTAGGAACTATGGAAAATGTGGAAATCTAAACTAGAACTATGGAATGGAATATATTATTATTATATTATTATTATTATTATCCTATCAAATCAACAAAGAATATTACTTCAGTTCAGTTCTTCATTTGTGGCCTCACCAGCGTGCTATAAAAGAAACAATAAGAATAAAAAGCCATAAAAGATGTGCACACGAAACACGAACCTGTACCCAAGTCTGAACTCTATAAACCGGTTTAAATTTGCAGTCAAACGGAAGAATTCGAGCTAAATATCACTTGATCACCTTCCAAAGTCGGATCCATGACAAGCATCCTACAAATGCGTAGATGCTATACATATACTTTGTTATTGTTATTTTCAATGACAATGGTATTTTGTCAAAATTATAATATTATTGTTAATTTAGATAGTTCAGGCCGTAGTGGCGCAGTGGCTCAAGGGTGGGACTATAAACGCGATGTTTGTGTGTTGGATTCCTGTTCGGGTTAATTTTTATTTATTAATATTTTAATTTCGTCGGTCCAGTGTCAAGGCAGAGTGTGACTCTAAGTACCGTCATTTAATACGGTTCTCTCTGCCTCTTCTGCTATACAAGATTACAGCGTACAAGATTACAGCGTGACGCTAAAAATATGGCATATTATGTATGTATCTTTTATACGTCTTTAATTAAAATACCTACCTAGAGTGACGTCACACATTTTGCAATTTGACACCGAGAAACTATTTATTAATCATTTCAGCAACCAGCAACAGTTTGGAGATTATTTTGGTTCATACAAATTTTAAATTTTAGTTATTACTCAGAAATATTATATTTTAAATGTGACGTCATACCGTGTCACACTTCGTCGACCTACTCCCTCCTCATTAACATATTACGTCATTTATGGATGCCTCCTAATGTTAATAATAACTTGTATATTTTTTATCAGCCTCACGCTGTATCCCGCACACAGCAGGGTAGACAGAGGGAACCTAATGTTAAGACATTCCGTTCCTCACTTTCTGCCAAATTCTGGAGGCATTGCGTGTTGAGTGGCAGAACTGAACGCCGCGCTTAGCCTCGACACCACCAGTTGCCTTTACAGCCTACTTCGTGCAACTGCGCCACGACTGGCCTCATATATTTTAAAACACACGCTTAAAAAACAATACAATATATTTAGCATTGATAAATGAATAAATGAAATTTGAAACAATATAATTACGTTTGTAGATTGTTATCATCAATTCTATTATTACGACGTACTAATAAGGTAATTTAGTGCTGATTCGAAACGAACAATCGATTAGTAATTCAATGATTATATATTTTTTTATATATTTTTTTATTTTTAAACGTTACGCTGTACTCTGTACACAGCAGAGCAGGCAAAGAAAACCTAGTGTTAAGACACTCCGCTATCCACCGAATTTTGGATACGATCCCTGTTGAGTAGAGGTATTTAACGCCACGCTTTTTCTTGACACCAGAAAGAAGAAAACGAAAATATTAAATATTTCATTGCCTCGAGTGGCAATCGAACCCACGACCGTCACACTCTGTGACCACAACAGGTTTTTAACATTCTTATTCGTCATTTTATACAAATTATTTGAGTCCGTAGCGTTAATTTGCAAAATTTTCGTTTGCATAACTGCGGTCACCCTAATAGGAACGTTGTACGCTGTGACGTCACCGGTCCCACAATAATTTGCAATTCACCATATGCTCTCTTGTCAATGTCTCATTCCCGTTGGTATAACGAACCCCCCTTCCCCACCTCCTTGTTTATAGACAAAGGAGTGGTTGCTTTAAGCAGTGACAACGGAATTGGATCACGTCATTTGTATACGAAGACTAACTATGAAAGTTCATACCAGTACATAAATTTAATTTATTTGACAATTTACATATGTATATTTATGGATGGATAACTGTATTAAATGTGAACGCGATAGGTTGTGGCTTCGATTCCCGCTCGAGGTAATGAAATATTTAATATTTATATTTCTTATAACAGGGCCAAGCGAAGCTCAACACGCATTCGCTCCATAAGTAGACAGCGGAGCGTTTTAATACTAGGGTTTTTCTTCATTCCTACTCTTCCTGCTGCTGTAAAGCTGAAATATATATTATAAATACGTAACTGAAACTAATAAAAGGACCAAATGTGATTTTAGATATGAATCTTAAATCAAAATAGTTATTTATTATGAATAATTAGGATTGTTTGAAAGATCAATAGTAAATTCTGCCAAATATATTTTAACTTTTAGAATTTCATTGAACTATCTAAAATTATCACAAGCTGAATAAAACAAACTTTAAGGATAAATAGCCTTAAAGTTATATGACTTAAGCTAGAAACGTATTTGATATGAAAACTGAATACGAAACAACTTGTGAGGCCTTTGTAAGGTGATGACATGTTGTAAGGGTTGCCAGATTTTCAGAAAAAAATGGCGAATTTTCGAAGAAATGGAAATATAAATTTAAGTAAATATTTCATCCCCTCGAGTGGGGATAGAACTCACATCCAGTCGGTTTTACAGTCACACCTCGTGCCACTGCGCCACGACTGGCCTCAACCATTAGTTATCAATAAAATATAAAAGACGGTTATAAATTACATATTCGCCTACAAAAATATAATGTATTTTTTATTTTTTAAACTTTTTATATATTTTTATTATAATCTTATTAAATTACACAAAATTATTATACAGTACACCCAGTTATACCGATATATTCAAAGAACCAACCCTTATTAAATTACACAAATTTTATACAGTACACCCAGTTATACCGATATATTCAAAGAACCAACCCTATATAGAGTAATTCCCTTTGTTCTAAGTGAAACGTATCTCAGGACATAAGCCCAAGCTTACGATAATACTTTTGATCAGATGTGCGTCTTAAAGAATTGCCGGAGTCGGCCCACTTCCTTTATACAAAAGAAGATTAATTTATATGATCTAATTTGTTGATACTACTACTACTAATTATTATTGAATAATTATGAACAATTAATTCGATATAAAAAACATTATAAAAAACGACAGTATAAAAAAAAGAATCAGCTTCATGCTGTATTCCGCACACAGCAGAGTAGGCAGAGGGATCCTAGTGTTAAGACACTCCGTTCTCTCTCCGTATACTTATTTCCTAAGTTTTATTTCTAAGTGTGAATTAACACTTTAAACATGTTTAAAATAATTCGACTGTTAATCTATTCTAATATTATGAAGTTAAAAAATGTTAACTTCAATGCATTAAACTCAGTTACTACTGAGTTCGAATCAGAAAAAAATGCCTCTCTTGTTGGCTAGTCTATCAATACTAGAAGGCTATAGACTATAAAGGTCCTTTAAAGCTACTATGTTCCACTATAGGTCAGGGATTACATCCCGCACTTAGGATTCATATGTCATATAAAACTCTTGATAATATCCATTGATCTCACGAGTAAAGCCACAGAAAAAAACTAGAATAAGCTATAATTTTATCTTGCTTCTTTGTTTAATACAGGCTATATATATATATATATATATATATATATATATATATATATATATATATATATATATATATATATGTATATATATATATATATATATATATATGTATATATATATATATATATATATATATATATATATATATATATATATATATATATATATATATGTGTGTATATTTATGTATAGGTCCTTTTTTAGCTTCACGCTGTATCCCTAGGTAGGCAGAGGGCACCTAGTGTTAAGACACTGTTTTCCCCATTGTTTGTAGAGTGACGAAATTCAACGCCGCGCTTTGCATTGATACTAGAACGAAAATATTAATACATAATAATTAATGGGAATCGAACCCACATCGCTTACAGTCACAAAATACCTTTTATTTTAAATTTAGCATAATTTTAAACGCTATATAAAAGTTTTAATCGTCTTCTACCGTCATTGAGTGCTTTAAAGTTTACAACTGAACTTAAGCTCATTACCATTTGTTAGCGCTTAGATAAATGTTATTCTTCTTTAGTGAATACCTGGAAGATATCCAGGTCGAGCTATCTTTTAAAATCGTAGTGTTTTTTTAATACTAAAATTAAAAAAAAATAATTTGTATGTATATTTGAATTACGTAAATAAAAACACAAGACAAGCTTTTTATTTAATTTCAACAAATTCCAACTCTGACACGTCACTACTAAAAAAATTAAAGAAATCTACAACTACACACAAATGTAATTTTACATACTAACTAATCATAAAAGTACGAAGGTAAAGAAGCCAAAAATTTAAATAATATGGTCTGTATTAGCTCATTTGCTTAATAAAGCCGCTAATCTCTATAACGTATCAAATAAAAATCGATGCTTATATAATAAGAAACTACATTTTGTATATGTTTGACTGGAATTATTAAAATTCAAAATATATTTTATTCAAATAAAATTTTACAAGAACTAAGGAAGCAGGTCTGCTAAGAATACAGAAAAATATTGACTTCATAAGTCATCTTACAAATTAATTTTAATTTAGATAACAATAAAGATTTTTCCTTATTTGAAAGATCATCTTTTATTATAGTATCTATAATAAAAGATAACCTTTGTGAGGAAACATTGAATGAAACTACAAAAATAATATAATAAAATGTGAACAAGATTTTGTTCTACTTCTACTGCCTGTTGCAACACGATATTAATGACAACTAGTTCACCTTATTGCGTCATGTCGATTATGAACGTACTCTATGGTTAATTATGATTTAGTTTTTAAAAACGCTTTTTTAAAAAAATCAAAATTATATAATAAGTGATTAAAATCAATTGGAATTTTTTAATCTTCTTACTCACAAAATCATATTTTATGACTATAGTGAAATGAATTTAGAATTATAAATACTCAATAAATCAGCTTCACGCTGTATCCGCACACAGCAGTGAACTTAGTGTTAAGACACTCCGTTCCATACTTTCCGCCGAGTTGTAGATGCCGGATACAGCGTGAATACAAAAACAAGCAATCTTAACCGTTTGCTTTAGTGTCATTGGGAAATATCTCATATCAACGAGATATAAAAATAACATTGTAACAGAAATCAATTGGTCATAAAAACTCTTTGTGTACATAATGTCATTACCGATTCGCTTCGTTTTCTAATATCATTCACTACTAGAAGTGAGAGTTTCACCGCTCGACATATGTCAATAAGACAGACGAAGACATAAAAAAACCTAGTGAAGCTATACTTTCAATTTCTCAGCACCAGTCGGCCTCGCACCACGCCTAGCGTTGCCACTCACATACCAAACACGGTCGTGAACAGAAACAGGTTTGCCAACTGCTATGCGCGAATTGATCTATAGATAGGTACATATAAACTCATTATATAAAATATTCTGTTTAAAACTAGGAAATTATATTATCCAAAACAATATAGTAACTGGTTTCTTTCTTTATTTATATAAATCAGCTTCACGCTGTATCCCACACACAGCAGGGTAGGCAGAGGGAACCTAATGTTAAGATACTCCGTCCTCCACTTTTTGCCAAATTCTGAAGGCATTGCGTCTTGTGAGGCAGAAATCAACGCTCTTAGCCTCGACACCAGGGCGAAGAAATGGAAATATAAATTTAAGTAAATATTTCATCTCCTGGAGTGGGGATCGAACCCATAACCAGTCGGTTTTACAGACACACTTCGTGCCGCTGATCCACGACTGGCCTTATTTATATAATTAAGTTATATATAAAAATATGTCGATAATATTTTGGAAGCGAAAAATTTACAAATTTAGAATTTATGTAGGTGCCTTGAAAATGGTATTAAATGATTACAATTTCTAATTTTGTCCTTTAAGTATAGAAGCTTAGGGTATTTTCATACTATGAGGATACTCAATATTTTCATTTTTAAATTTCTGATATATGAAATAATCGTAGATAGATATTTGAAATAATCGTAGAAGGTATTTTTTATAAATTGTTTTATTTAGTATTGGTAAATATGATTAGATAATAGTAAACGATATTCTCACAGAAAATGTATATAAAATAAAACACAAAAACTCGAATAATATTAACTATCAAGTGTCAGAATAAACTTGTGGAAAGAAATTGGGTCAGTCACTTATTCGAGGGACACCAATAACGTCGTCGAGTCTCAAGAGAGGAAACGTGATCAACGCTCATAAGTTTTTAAATTGTATCTGTGAAGTGAAGTACTATTGTCAGACGCTTAAGGCTTTTTGTTTGAAATTGTAATTGGATATATAGAATGGACGAACGTGCTTAAGATATGGTTGGTTGGTTATGGTCTTGTTTTGTGGTAGTAAAAGCCAATCCAATAATTGGGGGTTGAACCCACAACAGGGGTTTACAATCGACGCTGTCGTAGTACACAACTTTACTTAAAAAACATGTAATTTTTATATTAAATGATTGTTTTTATGTTGTTTTAAAAATTTTCGTAATTTGTGATATAAATGTGGGAATTCATATCAAATGTAGTCTTGAATATGTCTAATTTATGAATAAATATTATATAGGTGTAAAAATTTGTTTTCTTGGAATTTCCTTCAAATAAAAATACATGAGAAAGACCAAGTCGTTTCTGGCAGGGCCGAATCCATGAGTCATGTTTTCGGACGCGATGGTTTGGATCTTAAACAAAAAAGTTATTGATTCACAACATTTTACACTTTAAAATGAACATGAAGGAAAAATAATCAATTCGCTGTAAATTATTAGGTGCTGATTCATGAATGTCATATTAATTTGTTGGCATTTCCCATATTTTAAGATGTTGACTAAAAATAGCTCTCGAAAGAAACGATATGTTTAAATTACTAGCGACCTAAATCTGGCTTCGCCTGCTTTAACTTATTGTTGCATTATAATTTATATAAAACTATACAATTTTTACATAAATTTTATTCTATGTGTTATTCTGTTGTTTCCGTTCAGTAATTTTTGCGTAAAAGAGGAACAAGCATCCATTTGACATTTATAATATTTATAGGTAACAAATATTCATCCTTACAAATTTTCACATGTGTTATATTAATAAATAGATCTTAAAAATATAAAAAAAATCAAGCAAAGTAGAGCCTTTCGAGCACTTGTATCGATGAAATAGCGAAGGAATTTCGATATCTGAGCATCCTTTCCAGGGATTGGCGCAAAAAGTACAAAATAAGATATTTTGTGCCGGCGACGGAAGCCTTGTCACGTACGATGAGGACGTATTATATAACATTCCCTTACAATCGTTGCGTAAGTACTCACTTCAACTTTCCGGATCCGTTTTTTTGGCTTGGAAATTTGCTTTGGCGCAGGATATGGCACTTGTATTAAAGATCACATGCCTGCCTCTTGTGATAACAGATATAAGATAAAAACAATACAGAAATACAATTTTGAATTTAACTAAAACTTTGAACTCTTTATGTGAAACAGTTTCTCGCATATACAAATTAAGTTACTTAAAATATTTGTTATCAAGATACGCTTATGCCTATACGCTACATGCCCGGCGATTACTCGCTCTGGTCACGAGGAAAAGTGCGGCGTTGAGTTGTGCCACTCATCGTGTAATGTCTCGAGAATTTGCAGAAGTATCTTAACACTAGGTTCCCAGGTTCCCTATGCCTACCCTGATATATACAAGATGCAACGTGAAGAAAAAAAAATCTTTTTTTTCACTATGGAAGCCTGGAATATGAAGTTTAAATACATGTACAAATAAGCTTCACGGTAGCCTAGTGCTATTACGCTCCTTTTCCCACTTTCCGCCGCATTCTGAAGGCATTGCGTTTTGAGTGGCGGAGCTCAACACCGCAAAAATTAGGGAAACTTGACAAATTAAGGAAATACTTATATATTTTTTTTGTTATGGAAAAGACACGGCAAACGAGCGTGCAGTTCACCTGATGGTAAGTGATTACCGCCGCCCACGACTCCGTGCAACCCCATTATGTTTAAATTATTTTCATTTTCTCAGTATGCTTTGTCAAATAAAATTGTAAAGTTCTGCCACTATGGAGCTGAGTAAATAACACGACAACAAAAACTTAAACAAAAGTATAAAGAAAAAGAGAAGTGAGCAATAGATCCTTAAAAGTTATCAATTTTCAAATAAAAGTTTGAAGTTGTAGTCAGATTTCACTCTCATCTAAAATTCGAAGCGCCATCGTAAACTCGATATGCATCCTCGTCGATTCAAATGCAAAGGTATTGTAAAAAATTCCGTTTGTCAATAACTCTCTACGTAGAATAGATCGTTTCTGTGTCGTCGTATAAAAAGATGGCCTTTGATGTAAAAACTGTATTACTAAAACTAAAATAGATATTTGTATTCCATTAAAAATCTTCAATGTAAAATGAGAGCCAAATTAAATGTAACTTCAGCGATAAAATAATGTGAGATCTATAAGGGTGCCGAGTTCTGTGTTCATTCGGAATAAAATTGAAGCTGAAATTTAATTTTACTCGACAATTTTGTACGTACAGCCTTTATTTTATTGCATAACAGTGTAGTTTCAACATGCGACGAACTATAATAGCTTACTAAGTTATGAAGGGCTCAAAAGTAGCTGGAAATAGCTCGTGTTAAAAACACATTGCGCGTGTCCAGCTTTTTACTTGGCTGGGCACACTCATGCGTGTCTCGATTAAATTATTTTATAAGTTCTTGTGACTGTACAATATGTCCGTCTTGGGCACTACTACGATATCGCTTTAGGTCGCAAAGGGATATTGAGTTATTATGGCTTATATATCTAAATCTAGATCTTGTCAGCTTCACGCTGTATCCCGCACACAGCAGGGTAGCCAGTTGCCTCCGCACCAGGGCGAAGAAATAGAAACAAATTTAAATAAATATTTCATCTCCTCGAGTAGGGATCGAACCAACAACCAGTCGATTTTACGGTCATACATTGTGCCTCTGCGCAACGACTGGCATAAAATTTATTTAAAGCTCCAATTATACAAATATACGACATTTTGAATGTCAATTAACATTAGATCTATTGTATATATATGTTTCGAGGTGCACTCAATTAGATATAATTATTCTCGCAATAAGACATTGCTACATATTTTATGTATTTTATTGTTCCAAAAATCGCAACGGTTATGCAATCCGTTGCGATCTGCCGTTTCGACACGTTTCCCGTCATTGTTACTGTAGCGGTAAACGTACGGAATAGTTCACATTGCTCAAACTCGTTACTAACATGTCGATATAGTCTTAACGGCAAGTTTTCGGTCGTGACTATTGTATAATAGTTAAAAAATTTAATCAGCTTCATGCTGTGTCTCGCACTCAATAGGGTTGGCGGGGAACTTAGTGTTAAGACACTCCGTTATCCACTTTCCGTCTTGAGTAACGAAACTCAATGAAAGCCGCGTTCGATACCAGAGGCAAGAAATGAAATAAATATTTCATAATCGCGAGTGGGGATCGAACCCACAACCAGTTACACACTTGTGCTCCTGCGCCAAGACTGGGCTCATACAATACTTTTACTTACAATAATTACTACTAAAACATGCATTTAAAAAACCAACTTCCAACGGTAGTGGACTAGTATGGTAACAAGAGAAACGTAGCGTTAAATTACGTTTCTCAACACGCAGTGCCTCGAAAATTGGCTGGATATTGCGGAGCAAGGTGTCTTAACACTAGGTTCTCTCTACCTATCCTGCTACAAGCGGGATATATATTTGTTTATGGCGTGAAATAATAATTTTAGTTTTCCGCATCAAAGAGCCATTTAATCGAACCAATTCAACCATAACCAAATCCAAGAATGGATTTATATTATATACAGCATACATACACACACATAACATGTACATATAATTACAGCTAGCTATCTACGAAGTATTTTAACAAAATGCAAAATTTAAAAAAATATATAAAAAGAAATAAGCCCCAACGGAAGTTGCATTAGTCCACACTATGGCTACGCTACATTCCTAAGCGGTCGAGGCGTCGCATTCTTGTCGTACCGTACCGCCTTTTGGCCACCATTTTATATAAACTTCTCGCGTACTGTAAAATTACTTTTTTAATTTTATTGTACGGAAAGAATTATAATGTGATTTTTTTAATAAAAAATATATAAATGAGCTTCACGCTGTATACCGCACACAGAAGGGTAGGCAGAGGGAACCTAGTGTTCAGACACTCTGTTCCCCACTTTCTGCCGAATTCTGGAGGCATTGCGTGTTGAGTGGCAGAACTCAACGCCGCGCTTTTCGTCGACAACAGAGTGAAGAAGTGGAAATATAAATTAAATAAGAAAGAAATATATTTTTCATATAGCGAACACGTATCTATTCATTTAATCTCAATAAAATTAATTATTGTAATGTATCGAAATTGTTTTCCTTTGATTCTCCACAAATAAAAATAGCTTTTCACGCCTCCTCTTTTAATTGACAGACGAGATAAATGAAAATTCCTTTTCTAATTGAAAATCACCTAATGTTAGGTATATTTAAATAATTTTTTAAACATTTTTAAAGTGTTAATCCACACTTAGTTTTCTAAATAAGTATTTATATTAAATAATATTACGTTGCGATTTTAAAACAAATAAAATATAGAAGCTGCTAAATATATTGAATTCACCAAGTAAATATCGCGTTATGTGAGTTTATATTTTTAGCTTCACGCTGTATACCGCATATAACAGGAGAAACAGAAGCTACATGGAAACTTAGAGTTAAGACACTCCATTATTCATTAAGACTTTTACACACTTTCCGTCGAATTCTTGAGGTATTCAGTGTTAAATGCCGGAACTCGGCGCCGCGTTTTGCCTCGTTACCAGAGAAAGAAAATGAAAATATTTATTAATAAAAAATTAACAAGATAAATTGCGGCGTTAAGTTCCGCCATTCAACACACAATGCCTATAAAACTCGTCGTAAAGTGGGACACGGAGTGTCTTAATAACACTAGGTTCCCTCTACCTACAATGCTTTGTGCGGTATACAGCGTGAAGCTAAATGTGAAATTAATAATAAAATATTTAACATTATAGTTAAAAAATGTATTAGGAACCACATACCGTTAATATTCTTAATGTACATAAATAAAAACGTAACTTCATTTCCATTAATGCATAGGTGTAGAGACATATAGAAATATATGTAGAATTTATATATGTATTTAGCTTTAGAGTAATACATAAGTAAAGCATTCAATTAAAATTCAAATGTGTCACAGAACCCCTCATAAATATTAAAGCACAAGCTTAAAATTTCAAATGACCATAATTATAAATATGAATATGATATTAAAAAAAATATTTTGGAGAAAGTAAGCGAACAACTTAGAAAGCATTTATTAGCATCTATTGATATTTGCATTAGAAATCTGTTAACAACAGTTGCTTTCTCACCAACAACGTACTGTTCCGTTTTTTCTTTTCAATTACTTAGTAGTTTTCCATTGGATTATTTAAATGCGTCAAATTAAGTCTCAACTACTGAACTAATGCGAATAAGACAAAGGTTCTGATTTTTGAACGAGATGAAGAAAGGACGGAATGCAAGATCAGTGTAAATGATAAGATATTAGAACAGGTGAATGAAATGGTATATTTGGGAAGTATGTTCAGTAGAGATGGAAGATACGAGATGGATGTGGAAAGGCGTATTGCTGCCGGTAACAAGGTTAACGGAGCCTTGGCTGCATTGATGAGACGGTGAAACGTCAGCACAGCTGCGCGTTTGGCCGTACACAATGCAGTTTTGGTACCGACCCTGTTGTACGACAGCGAAACGTGGGTTTTACAGAAGAAGAATAGGAAAGAAAGATGAATGCTGTGGAGATGCGATCTCTTCGTAGGATATGCGGAGTCAGCCTAGCTGATCGATTCCGTAATGAAGAGGTACACAGAATGGTAGGTACCAGCGAGGATGTCACGGTGAGAATGAAGAAGAACATGCTCAGCTGGTTTGGGCACGTCGAACGAATGAGCGAGGAAAGAATGGCAAAAAAGATTTATGATGGAGAAAGTGAGTGGTAAGAGAGGTAGGGGGAGACCTCGGTTGACCTTCGAAAACACAGTATCAAAGATACTGGAGGAAGGTCACGTAAAAAGCATGAGGATCCCCCGGAGGGCATGTATGAAGAGGTTGATGACAGTGGACGAAGCGAAAGAGGTATGTAGAGACCGTAGCGTTTGGCGCTCCGTTCTCTCTGACTACCCCGCTAGGGATAAAGCACAATTTTTTTTCAGCTTCACGCTGTATTAATAGACCGCTATATGCGAAACGTAGCAGGATAAGTATAATGAGTGTTAAGACACTCCGCTTTCCACTATCCGTCGAACTCTGGATAAGATGAGTGGCGGGACTTTATAACAAGCTTTGACTCGACACCAGACGGAAAAAACAAAAATATTAAATATCTCATTTTTTTCGAGTAGGAATCGCACCCACAACCTCTCACGGTTACAATCAGACGCTTACGCACCTGCGCCACGACTGGCCTCAACTATTTTTATTGAATAGTAAGAAATAAATGTTTAAAACAGCGTGAAGAAAACGTTGAATGATTTTATAGGCTACGCAGCACTGGACCGAGACGAAATCGCCCTCGGCGTACCTCTTGGAGTATGGTTTAATATTTACAGTTGACCTTTTTATTGCTCCGGAAAACCCATTAAGTTTATTTCCTTTTATAACTTTGGAATAATCAACTCGGGTCAACATTTGTTTGTCTAAATAAATATTTAAGAAATGTGCTTATTTAAAAAAAAATATGCTTCACGCTGTATCCCACATACGGCAGGGTAGGCAGAGGGAACCTAGTGTTAAGACACCCCGTTCCCCACTTACCGCCGAGTTCTGGAACTCAACGCCGCGCTTTGCCTCGACACCAAAGCGAAGAAATGAAAATATTCATCGTTTCAAATCGATTTACGCTTTTTCTCGCTTGTGTTTTATTTAATTAAAATACTAAATTTATTCAAGCATTTTTGATGTAATACACGTTTATGTATTCCATTTGAAACTAATTAAGAGTTATCGTCACAAATATTTACAAAAAGTCTAAACAGTTGTTTGACTTCTTTTGATGGCGACAATAGAAGATAAAGTTTCGAGGTCGAATTTACGCAAATTTTATTTTAGCATTACCCCAGATAATGTTACGGGCGTGTCGAGAACAAAACAAAGAGGCATCTAAAAGGAACAATTATTAGGTACCCGTGTTACAATTTTTGTGACATTTTTTATTTACAATTGCACGCTTCGCTTCAAAAAGGCAAAAATTTTGTGATATTTTACCAAAAAAAAAACATACTAAATTTAATCACTTTTAAATCAAAAACCCTATTCAAACGAGCGCTTAAAAGCACAAAGACTTATTGAGAAGATCACTCTTCAACTACTTTACATAATGAAATACGAAAGAATCTACTAGGGAATTAAAAAGTCCAGTGCGATGCTTTCCAAAATAAATGAGATTTGCCTTCGAGTGGCGTTTATTGCCGTATCTTAAGAATGATAGCTCTATAGGCGGGGCAAAAAAAACTGTTACTGTCTTTGAACTTTGGCAGCCAGCCTTGAAGCCAAGCCAATTTTGCTGCATCGTAGGCAAAACTTGAATGTATTTTGAAAACTTCGAATCGAATAAAGCCATTATGCTCAAAATGAGACTGCTTAAGAATATTATCATTACTTTTTATTGATTTAAGTATTTTTTAGGTAGGCAGAGAGTTTTTAGTGTTAAAATGTCATACTCCACACTTTTGCCAGAGAGAGTCTAGAGCCATTGCGTACTGAGTGGCAGAACTCAACGCCGCGCTTTTGCCTCGACACCAGAGCAAAGAAATGAAAATCTTATTTTTTTCATTTCCTCGAGTGGGAATCGAACCCATAACCTATCACGCTCACTAACCGAAATTGAAATTATATTCACGTCAGACTATAATATTTTAAATTATAATACAATAAATCGAAATCGTAACACGTTTTGTTTTTACAACAAAGGAATCAATGGCGTGGCCGTTACAGCCTAGCAGAACTCGAAAGTTTCTACAACCTTATAAGATCGTCGAAAAACGTTAAAGCAAGGCTACAATCAACGACCTTTCATATAAGTAAGAAATAATTAATCATATTCAATACACATCCTAGTCCTTCGTTCCTATTCACTCACAGAAAGTGGTTCACGTAACAAAGAACGGTAACCTAATACGTGACCAGAAAAATGATATATACTCTTTATATTATTCTATTGTGGTAAACCCATTTAACGTCTAATTGGTTCTGTAGGTTCCCGATTCGTGATTTCTGCAGATCGTTTTTTGTTCCACATGAAAGCGGAAGGCCATACGTGGCACAGTACGCATGTTACTGCAAAAGCGACGGGTTGTGGGTTCGATTTCCAGTCGGGGAAATATTTAATGTATTTTTTTTCCCACTCTGGAATATAGGCACGACATAAAACACGCAAAGCCACCAGAATTCGGTGGAAAGTGGAGGACGGCAGTGCCTCAATTGGAACGTGGAGTGTCTTAACACTAAGTTCCTAGGTTCCCTCTGCTGGTGTCATATGCGGATTACAGCGTAACGCTGAAAAAAAATGGAATCTGAAATATCTTCGTATTTGAAAGTATGTAATTCATCATGATCAACCATCCGACTTGTTTTAGTTAGCGTTTTTAGCTCAAAGCCAGCACGCAATCGATCAACGTGCTAGATACCACGCCTAGAGATGAGATTTTTCTCGATGTGATTCATCTCTTATCGATTTTAATATGGTAATCGTATAATGTATACAATATTGCGCATTGCTTATATGTATATAAGAGTACATATTACTGCAACTGTTTGTAAAATTTATTTATTTAAGTAGAAGGTTAAGGCCTTTTTAAGATGAGGAATAAGTGTGTGGCTGTAAATGCGACTTATTGTTAGTTCGATTCCCATTCGAAAAAATGAAATATTTAATATTTTCATTTCTCCGCTCTGGGGTTTCAAAGCCTCCAGAATTCGAGGAAAAGTGGGGGATGGAAGTGTGTTATTAAAAACGGAAAGTTTTAACACCGGGTTCCCAGGTTCCCTTTGATTACAATACACCCCCAACCTCCCCTTCCAAAACATTTGTACATCAAGTATTTTTTTCTTTAAGTTATACGTTATCATTGTTTTTATTTCTCTACCTTCTTTCGAAGTAAATATAGGCACGCATTTGTAAATACACTCTATTTGTTTATTCTTTCATAGTCACACGCCTTTGTGGTTTGGTACCACAATATTTAATACTAAGGGCCAATGTTATATAGTATGAACGTACGAACTTAATTACGTATATGCCATTAAAACTAGACGTGACCAATTTATATTATAAGTAATTATTTTTATTGTTAACTTTCAAATATATATTGATAACCACATAATAAGAGAATACATTCCTTAGATAAAATTGTATTATAAAAAAATACCTATTCGAAAGCGTCATAACCAATGTTAATAACCACATTAATATTATAAATGTGAATGTAAGTCTGTTTGTTACGCTTTCACACCAAAACTAGTTAACTGATTATCATAAAACTTTGTACACGTATTCTGAGTGATAGTAAAAAGGACATGCGATACTGTTTTTTTAAAATTATTACATTTTAGATATAATATAAAAATAAATTTAAGCGAGCGGAGCCGCGTTTGTGACTGTAGTAAAAAAATATTAAAGTTTACTACTGAGGCAACCCATGAAAAATTTGATAATAATGTTAATAAAATATATGTCAAAAAGTATATAATATAAATATACATAAGTATATATACATATTATATACTCAACACATCTATTTTGTAAGCTTACGACCAATTCAACAAAGTGTCTTCTAAGTTTAAAATATATATACTTCAAGTAAAATAAGCTGCGGTAGACGATATTGGTGCAGAATTCGAAATTTCACATGTTTTAATATTAGCTTCACGTTCTCGGCAGGTTGTAAATGGGCTTAGAGAGTCTTGCGTAAGAATCGTGAAACGCGTGGAGACGGATGCCGAGGAGATGACCTCGAGAGACCTCTGAGTCATCTTTACAATAGAATTGGACGCGTTGTTTACCAAATCAAAATGTAGAGAGAGATCGCTATATTTGTTCGTCCTTTAAAAATAGTTATCTCATTTTGTTTTTCCTTAGTTTTTTCGTTTAACAATATCAATAGTACGTATTATGAGCTCTCACTTATTAGCAACGTCATTAACATCTCCGCAACTTGTAGGATAGATATGGGTATATATATATATATATATATATATATATATATATATATATATATATATATAAGATATATATATATATATATATATATATAGATATATATATAGATATATATATATATATATATATATATATATATATATATATATATATATATATATATATATATATATATATATATATATTATATATATATATATATATATATATATATATATATATATATATATACTGGTATACAGTATACATGTATTAATATGATAAAGCTGAAGAGTTTGTTTGATTAAGCGCGCTATACTTAAGAACTAGCGCTATACTTATATTGTATAGTCCTTTTATCGATGAAGCCTATAATAGACTATATTACAACACGTTAATTGTTATTATTTAGCCCACTCTACCTTAGATCAAAGTTATCTCGTGCACTTGTGCTATATTTAGCACGAGTAATTTTCGACGACGACGACGAAGAGTAATTTTCATTTAACCATAGGGGTAGAGCCGCTGGCAGCGTCTTTATAACAAAATGTATTTTAAACGAGGAGACAATGGAGGGCGAAATATTAATATATAAATGTTCAATTATTTTATTTAAATCGTAAATTATAGCACGTTATTTACAGTAAATTTGCTTGTAAAGGCTACAACCACAGGACGTCCTTTTCGCAGCGATATCTTATGATTCTTAGCGGCGCTCGCTGTCGCAAAGAATTCCACAGTGACTACGAAATGCAAATCGTCTCGACCGAGCCGGATCTAACTTACGACTTTATGTTTTTGTTATAAACTTCAAACTTGTGTTTTTTTTTTCTATAATATAAAAAAATTATTTAACGAATGACATTTTTAACGTTCCTAAGGGAAAGAAAAATACTTTTTTATAAAGCTCTTTGATGGTTTTCAAGAGACGTGGATACAAATCAAATTCATTCAAATCCCGCTACGTTTGTCATTATTTTTTATATATAGAAATAAAATGCCAATAGAATATATTAACCTGTATACCGATTCTCCAGGTTATATCCACTTTACTATTTAAGGGGGTATCCCCTTAAAACACACAAACCCCCTTTTTTTTAAGTTAATAATATAATAATCAGAATAATATAATAATTATCGTTAACTAACATTTACGTAGGTAGTTATTAATATAACTTAAAATTTATGTTTTCTGAAATTTCTTTTCATTTTACATAGAAATGAGATTCATAGCTTGCCCCTCAACTTTTTAACTGACTTTAAAAAACAAGACTAAATTTGACAGCATTCGAAGATGATGATCTTTTAGGGCTTCGAGGCTGTGTGCTTAATTGTATGTATGTCCAGAAAATTATCAAAAATCGAAAGTTACATCGACAAAACGCTTTTTCTTTTAAACTATTTATATTTCACCGTGAAAAACAACTCGAGTTCAAATAAAATAAAATTTCTTTAGTAATAGTTTTATTTGATTGGCAGTAAAATATTATTGGGTTTGGTTAAATACTATTAAATTGCTCTTTTTCATAGATTTGTTTGTATATTTGTTTGTATATATATTATAGTAAGTGCTAGGTAGCGACCCTCACTGCCCGGGTTAGTCGTAACCTGAATACCACATTTGGTACAGCCAGACAATCGTCTAGACGTCGTTGTGATCTAAAATTATATAGCGCGATAGTTTTACTTAGTTCTTTTGAAATTATTTTCTAAATTATATTTTTAGCTTCATGCTATAATATCCCGGCATATAACAAAGTAAGCACAAGGAACAGAGAAGCCTAGCAGTGTCAATCCGTTCCCATTAAGACACTTCCGTTCTCCACATTGGCGGAACACAACGCCACGCCTTGCCTCTTTACCAGAGCGAGGATTTCATCAATGCTTCATGCATTGAATGAAATGATTGAAAGAAAACCCACAACCTATCGTGTTCACATTCACTCGCTTGTGCCCCTTCGCCTCGACCTTGGTCTAATAAAAAAAAATTAGTTCCTATATTTACAGGCATTTACAGCTGCGTAATTATGTTATCGCTTTGCAATTAAATTCTACATTACTTAATATATGTAAAAAAACTACTTAAACTAAAACAGAATAACATAAGTCAATTAGTTAAGAAGTAATAAGTAATTAAATAAATAGAATGCAATATTTATAGTCACTTTAAAAATGACCTAATCCTTTTTTAATTCATTTGGCATTTATTTAAAGCTTTAAATTAATCCAATATTTTTTCTACTCTCCGTTTCGTGTTAAGTGATATGACGACGCCGACGACGACGAGTCTTAACAGAGGAGAGAAATGGGAATAATCTTTTTGTCTGAATGTACATCGAACCTAGAACCATCGCTTTTTAAGATTTCGAGTATTTTTTTGTAATTTTCCCTTTTGAAATTGATGTCGAAACTTATATCACTTTTCTACTAAGATTCAAAACGATATTATCAAACTAGTTCAGTTCAACTGTATATCACTGTGCAAGACTTTATAATATTATAAAATCAAGAAAGCCTCACATAAATTAGTGTCGTTCTTGTTATCTTTAATTTCATAATAAATTATTTAATCGAAGAATATTTAAAACAATCTGGAATATATATTTTTTTATATATAATCTATATACATATTAGAATGTAGAAACATTTCGTTAAGCCTATCGTAAATATATTATAATTTTCATGTATTATTTTCATGTTCTGTTATATATATCAAATGATAATAATAATAAAAAGAAAATGGCTTTTTAAAATAATAATAAAAAGGAAATATATTTTTATTACTCTCCCAATTTTTTCTCTAACCCAGCTTTTTGATATTCATAAAGATTTACTTCTAATTTATCTTTTTTTTGATCTCCGACGAAATTTCTTTAAAAAAAGAAAGCTTCACTCAAGTAATTAAGTTCGTTAAGTTAGATTTGGGGCGTCGTATTCGCGATTGCCCTTCGCCTTTATGTCCACAGCCTATACTTTTGGCGCCTCTCAAGTTTCTTATTACGAACGAAAATAGGATCAGTATTATTTTATCACTTTAGGACCCATCTATTGAACGTTTACATGTATTTTATTTTTCTATATTATTCGTTGATAAAATCTATTTTTATGTTGATTCGTTAAGTTTATTAAATGGTAATAATAACTAAAAAAATTGCAAATTTTAGTTGTGTTTACAGAATATTTAAAAATTTTATTTTCAAAGAAGAGATATCAATTCAAGTAAAACATAAATAATAATATGAAATATGTTATATATTTTTTCGGATAGTAATAAATACTGAAATAATCACAATAAGATAACAGCAAACTTACCAAGACAGCCAATGACAATCCAAATGAGGCGAAACAACACACAAGCACAGACAGTCCACCAAGAAACAGGGTTAGGAAATTATATAAAATAAAATCACCAGGGTCAAACGAGCAGCACTAAAACAGAACGCGGACGGCACATGTACCCAAACAAGGATTCGAACAGGCAACTACTGGTAGCTGCCAGGGTTTCGTAATACTTATACGCTGTGGTAATATTTACGTAATTTTTTTCAGGCTGTCAGATGTTCGGAACGATGTAGTGTAACGGCGACCGAGAGTACCACTCCTGGTGAATGGACGCTCCGCACTGCTGCCCGTAACGGCAAAAGGTCGTTCGTTACCCACATTCTCTTTCCGCGCAAGCCTCCCCAAGTTGAAGAGAGACAGGTGACATTCAAAAGCACTCCTCCATAAGAACAACAGAGACGGGTACAATATAGCTTCGCAGAAAACCCGAATTTTAGTCTTGATAGTTTTAAGTTAAGATCACGCTTTGCCTTTGTGAATTATACCAAAGATATTTATGATTGCACAAATATGTGAAAAAAAATAACAAATGTGTTGAAAACTTATTGTTTCTAACAATAGGGAAAAAGTGACAATGAGACTGAGCTCCCACGTAACTTTTTCTGTTTTAAATAAGGTAAACAAAGCCCCTCGTCGGGTGTTTTACTTGATATTGTATGTGATATTTAAATTACTCTTCTTATGTCATCATTGCGTTCTATAAATAAGTTGCATATAGTAAGTATAGTGAATAATTTAAAGAATTAAACTTGAGAATGTAACTTAGCAAGGTAGGCAGAGGGAACCCAGAGTTAAGACACTCCGTTCCTCATTTTTGAGGCCTTGCGTGTTGAGCGGCGCAACTCAACGCCGTGTTTCACCTCGACACCAGAACGAAGAAATGAAAATATTAAATATTTAATTTCCTCGAGTGTGAATCGAACTCACAAACTGTTGCATTTACAATCACACGCACCTGCCTCTACGCCATAACTGGCCTCAATCTCGTTAATAGGTATATAATTGTTTTTTTAATAAAATCACGCACACAGCAGGGTAGGCATAGGGAACCTAGGGTTAAGACACTCCGTTCCTCACTTTTCGCTGAATTCTGGAAGCATTGTGTGTTGAGTGGCGTAACTCTACCTCACATTTAGCCTCGACACCAGATCGAAGAAATGTAAATATACATTTAAATAAATATTTCATTTTCTTGAGTGGGGATCAAATCCATAACCAAGCACATTGGCCCACGCCAGTCGTGACACAGGGGCACACTTTGTGCCCCTGTGTCACGACTGGCGTCACAAGAACACATACATTTGCAATGTATACAAACCTATACATTCCCAATACCTATAGTCTTATTGACAAGATAATTGACCTATCTCAATAACGATATGCGCCTAATTATGTACACATTATTACAATACAATACAATAGAATACAATACCGTCCATAATATGAAGACACACATCGTAGTACAAATAATTGCTTAATATATGTATAGGTATTTATATTAATAATATTAGATTTGTCGGAAATATCAACTCTTTTAGGGTGTTGGGTTCAGAAATCACGATTCGCTTGTCCTCAAATTTGAAGTTTAAGTATATATATAGATCTAGAAGACACCGTCGTGGCGCAGCGACACAAGCTTGTGATTGTAAACGCGAAGGTTATGGTCTCGGTTTTCATTATTAATATTTTCATTTGTTCGCTCTGGTAGATTGAGTTCCGACACTCTACACGCAATGCCTCGTAATTTCGGTTGAAAGTGGTAACCGTGTGTCTTAACACTACGTTCCCTCTACCTATCACTATATGGGAAATACAGCGTGAATTTTCTGTTTTTTTTTTAAGTATTAAAAATTTAAACCAGCTTCACGTTGTATCCCACACACAACACGTAGGCAAAGGGAAACTAGTAATCCGTCCGAAAAATGGGGATTTTCCGAATTCCGAATTATAGAGTCATTGTGTGTTGAGTGGCGGAGCTCAACGCAGCGCTTTGCCTCAATAGCAAAGAAATGGAAATATACATTTAAATAAATAAATTATTTTCTCGAGTTCGAACCCACAAGCAGTCGCGTTTACAGTCTCAGTCTTTTATAAATTAATTTTACATTATATTCTTACACAATTTGCTTATTAAAGTACACCATTTAAACAATTAGTATTCAATGGGTTTTTCCAATTACTATATATTGTTCGCGATAAATCAATATAAGGCTAAACAGACGAAACAAGAATAAGAAAATTGTGTTAACCTACTTTGGTCCGCCAGTGATTTGGACGAAGAATTGTTTCAATAGTACTAAGTCATATATTTCATTAAAACACTTAAATAAATCTAAATAATATATATGTTATTATATAGGCCGTAGTGGGCACAATAGTGTGACTGTAACGTGACAGTTGTGGGTTCAATACCTACTCAAGGGGAATGAATTATTGTATATTAATATTTTTATTTCTTCACTCTAGCATCGAACTCGAATCGAAATATTTGTCGAAAAGTGGGGAACGGAGTGTTTTGACACTAGGTTCCCTCTGCTTACACTGCTATTTGCAGGTTAAAACAAGACGCTAAAAAAGGATACAAAAATATATTTTTTATAAAAATATTTTTATTATGTGTTACATGTAGGTATGTATAAGCAACACACCCTCTTAATGAGCAGTGCAGTGAACTACATCATTATAACTGAAATAAAATATTGTCGCAAAGTACTATTATATATTAACTTAGGAAAATGTTTAAATTTTTTTAAAAAATTAATTACATTCTGGAAATATACATTTTATAATATAGTGTCGAGTTCCGCCATTTGAAAAAAAATATCAAGAATTTGGGCGGAAGGCAGAGTATGGAAATTTTGCTTCAAAACAGTTTGCTGCCTCATTGTACCACAATGGTGCCCATCAAGTCCCAGGTTCCAAAGTAACGACTTCAAAATTGACCTTTTGGATGTCCTGCAATTGAAAATTCATCGGACGGACTCCCATATTCATACCACTTTTCTACCTTGAAGAAAATTATCTAACAGCCGCCGAAGATAAGGAAGATACATATTCTTTTAAATCATGCTCAGAAGTCAAAAATTAAAATTTGTAATTTGATACTTTACTAGAAAACGTTTAAAAAAGCCAACGCAGCTGGATTCAAAGCTGTGACTCTTGGACAATTTCGTAAAAAAAAATCCCTTCGCTTCCAAAGTAGTAACATTTAAAAATGTTAAAAACTATGTTTGTTAAATAAATAAAATAATTATTGAATCAACTTCACAGTGTATCCTACTATCTGCAGAGTACTAGTAATAGAGAGTCTATTGTTAAGACTCTTTATTCTCTATCTTTGGTGCCAGAGCGAAGATATAACAATATATAAGTAATAATTCATTCTCCAGAGTGAGGATCGAACCCGTATCCGGCGCGTTACAGTCATAGCACTGTGCCTCAGCACCAAAACGTCTTAGCCTGTTAATATGTTAACCTAAAATTAAGGTCTATTTACTATATCTCTCTATACATGACTGGCGTCGCAATCATTTTCCGCTGTCGGCGACGTGAGCTCAATTTCTCTATAATGATATCAATTTCTAGTATATAATACAATTTAATATCACTACATATGGGTACATATATTGTTTTATAAATATAAATAAAAATATATAAGAGTATAATATGTAACTATACATGCCAGCGTGTATGTACACGCGTGTGACTGTAGTTACGACAGGTTGTAGGTTCGACTCCCACCTTGGAATATGAAATATTTTCAAACCTTGGCCTTATTATCGCGGAGCGCGGCTTTGAATACCGTCATTCAACATGCAAAGCCTCTAGAATCAAGCTGAAAGTGGGGAGCGGAGTGCCTTAACACTAGGCTCCCTCTGTCTGCTGTTAATTGCGGGATAAAGCGTGAAACTGAAAATAAAAAATAAATGTAACTAATTTCCATGAGAAAGAAAAAATGTTAGCGAAACTAAACGTTGGAGAGCAAATTGTCTTTAAAATTTTGTTGATTATTGCACGTTTTTCAGAAAAAATTAATATCATATCTACTTAAACTTCACTTATTTTAGCTTAATGTTGTTTATTAATATTAATAAACAATTATAAATAATAATTATAAATAACAATTATAAATAATATTATTTATATAAGCATTCGTGTATAATAAGAACATTTCTGATATAAATTTGAAGACGAAACACACGCACTCCTTTTTATGTCATTCCTTAGTTCTTATAGAATTTTTATTTTAATAAGCGGCTAATCAAAATATTTATATATAATTGTATTATCTATTATTAAAATAGTATCGAAAAATGTTGTAAATCTTGTCTTTGTACGTCTTGTTTTATAGAAATTTCAATGTTTAAGTTTTTTTTCATCCTTATTATTAAGAGAGTAAAGAAAACTATTGTGGCGCAGTGGCTCATGCGTGTGACTACATGTTAACGTGACGGTTGTGGGTTCATTTTCCAGTTGGGAAAATACATTTATTAATATTCTCATTTCCTCGCTATGGTAACAGGGCAAAGCGCAGCGGTGAGTTCTGTAACTCAGCACGCAATACCTCGAAGATTCGGTGAAAAGTGGGGAATGGAGCGTCTCAACACGAGGTTCCCTCGGCCTACCCTGATATATGCGGAATACATCGTGAGGCTAATAAGAGTCTAGAAAAAAAAATTGTGATAATATTATACAATCCATATAAACCTGTGGCCTCTTTGCTAACTAAACATGATTTTACACAATAAGGTGATACGCATTTTTACCTCGATCGATCGAGAAAAAATGTGACAATAAGATATTCCAAGAACTAAGTCGATCCTTTAACGACATTTATTACGATAAAAGAAAAGAGCTCATCGCGAGTCTTTCCTTTCTCTTAAGTTTTCCCTAACTATCAATATCTTTTTCTCATTAACATTGTTTTATTGGACGAATAATGTTCTTATCTCAGTAACGAAAATCCCAATTTCCGCCGAGTTTCCGAGGTATTGCATATCCTGTCGAGTAAGGAAACTAAACGCCACGCTTTTCCTTGTTACCAGAGCGAGGAAATGAAAATCATCAATACCAATTAATTTCTCCGAGGGGAATTCATACCCACAACCGTTGCATTTACATGCTCTGTGTCACTGCGCCACGACAGTCTAAACCACACTTGCCTATAATAAGTTTATTTTAGACATCAAGAGTACTACGTGCACACAATCAGCTGAACGCGGCGCCCTAGCTTACGTTAATTATCCAGTTTGTATCAGCTCCTACATAAAATGTCAATCTTATTATTATGTGCTCCCTCATTAGTGTTTTCTAAAGTGCTTTGTGGACTCGTTGGAAATTCTAATGAAGGGCACTGTGCGGTACTACGAGCGGCTCAGAGAAGGGTTTATTAGAAACAGTTTTCTTTGGCTTTATTCATTGAGGGAAACTATACCTCCTTCTTTACACGGCGCCCTCTTATTAAGATTTAAACAGATTTTTTTCCACCTAGACGTTAGTACATTGATGCTTTTTCATAATTAATGCATTTTCTAGACTTGAAAATAAAATATATATTTATATTTAGTACATGTAAGTACATACAGTAGGGTAAAAAGCTGAGCCCGCCGTAGCGCTGGGGCGGGTGTGGATTCGATTGCCAATGAATTGTTATTTATCAATATGTTTATTTCTTCTTTCAGATACCAAATCAAAACGCTCTTAGTTCAGCCATTCATCACACAATGCCTCCAGAATTCGACAGAAGGTGGGGAGAGGAATGTCTTAACACTACCTCCCCCCTCTCTCCCCCTGCCTACCCTCCTACATGCGGGCTACAGCAAGACCTGAAAAAAAACGTAAAAGTTGATTCCGAAACATAATACAACATAGGATGGAAACAAAAGTGTAAAGTTCAAAAGGCAAATAGCGTTTCATAATTGTTCATGAATTTCAGCAAGCGTTGTTTTACAGAGTTAACTTTCTTATTTTAGCGACGAAATGATGGTCTAAGCATTCTCATTGTTCCACGTGCATGCATTATGAAAAGGTCCCTTTCGCGAAAAATGAAATAGGAACGCTTAACCAAGGTGTCGACGGTTATAAAGTTTAATGACGAAATTGCGCTCTAGTTCTTGCAGTTTGTCACTTCTTTTCGCAACTACTTTGGTCCACACGCCACGTGGCGAACATTCAAAATGCTTGTATATTGTTACTTCGTAATAATGTACTGGATAGTTTTAAGTTAATTTTATCTAAATTCAAATAAAAATTTTTCTATAACAAAGAGATATAACAAATAATTTTATTTTTTTAATAATTTGTTGTATCTGTTTGTTTGCTTATTTTATATTATCATCGAATATGTTATATTTAAGTATAAAAAATATCATACAAATCATGGTAATCGTAGCTTATTTTTATTGTTTGTTTATTTGACATGTATCCACACTCATAATATAAATAATTCTCCGAGTTATAATTGAACCCACAACCAACGCGTTAAAAATCAGATGCATCACAACGATTTCAACGTTAAATAAAACAGATTTTAATATTTTATCACTTCTTATGTTATACACAGTTAGTTACCGGGATAGTCTATCCTTCTTAAAGAATCCGAAACGATAGTAGTATCGTACCAAAGCGTTTACGAAAATTCAAGTACGGAAGTAGTTAACCACTGAAAGTTATAAACTCTTTTATATGTTCCGGATCATGACGTCAGGTTCTCCAATAAAAAATATTCTTTAATCGTATCATAACTATAGTAGTTACGCCAAAAAGATATTAATATAAATGTTTATATAAGTATGAGTATATTATAGACACTAACCGTAGGAGAGTTTGAAGGTTTTATTTCAATAAATAGAGTGTATCTTATTATTTAGAAGATTGTTTCGATTTAGTTTTTGTTAAAAAAAACATAATAAAGACGTTAGATATCAATTGACACCGATTGTTTATTTATGGTAATTTAGAATAAAAAAATATTTAGATCTTGTGTTATGATGACCAGATCCACAGTAACATCCGAATAGATCCAGATAAAAAATAAATATTTTTGATAACTATAATATCAGATACTGATTCTAAGACTTAGAAATTATTTTGTTAGCAGTTAACACCATCGCTAACCAAAAAAATATCCAAAATATATCTTAAAATATCTTTATTTAAATATAAAATCTATAGAGTCCACGATGTAAAGCTTTTTCATTTCACCAAGTAAAGCTTCAGGCAGGTCTGCTTGACCTCAGAGAGAGGTGATACTAAAGATATAATTGAATACATAAATGCTTCGTGAATCCAAACCCAAAGAAGTCTATCATTGGGAGTGACTAAAGGTACTGTGTATGTGTTGTCGTATGTAAAAGGAGAGTGTAAGTAGCGTATAAATAGCAGCTTTTCCATGAAATAAAGCCTGATAAAGTCAAAAAGTATGATAATGTTTTTTTCAAAATTTTCTTTTCTGATGACGCCTTATTTTATATCAAAGGCACAGTTATATCGACGTAACCGCAAAATTTAGATGTGGATTCATATAAAGTTGTTAAAAAACTTTATATCTGAGGCATTTAGTGGATGATCGTCCTTAATATTTATACAACAAAACGTAACAGTGGATGTTTTTTACAATATACATATGTAGAGTCCGTTTTCCACAAAATTGACGAATTTGAGAATTTGATTTGATGCAAGGCAATAAGTGTTCCCAAGTTGACACTAATCTAAGATTAAACAAGCTTAAAGGAATTATCTGTCACTTACCGCCTGATTCTTGAGGCATGGTGAGCGGCGGAACTCAACGCAGCGAGCGCACCACGACGGTCTAAATATCATATGTTGATTTCCATATAAAAATTACACAAAGAGAGAGAGAATGAGAGAAATCTGAAATTATTTCTATATTTAAAAATGCAATGGTTATTAATTACTTTACCCTTCAACAATACCTATCATAATTTAAAAGCAAATTCGGCAACATGCGTCTTTGCTTTATCTATAATAATGTTTCCTTTTACTTTGACTTTATTTTACTACGTTTCATATCAAACATATTTATTAAACAAACATCCACCGAAAGGCTAAGCGCGGCGTTAAGTTCTGCCACTCAACACGCAATGCCTCCAGAATTCAGCAGATAGTGGGGAACGGAGTGTCTTAACACTAGGTTCCCTCTGCCTACCCTGCTGTGTGCGGGATACAGCGTGAAGCTGATTTTTTTTTTCCACCGAAATGCTGTAAATATACAAAATATGATTAGCAAAGTCAAAATTTCTCTCCGACCCAATTCTATGTCGTTGGGACCTCATTTGTACTAATAAATTATATTACAACAATATGCTATATAAGGATGGCAGTATGCCATTGGTAAAAATTTATGAGGTAAACTCCCATTTACACATATGTAGGTAGGTATTGTGGGCTCTAATTTATAGTCCATTGTTAAACTCCGCTCCGCTTTATTGTAACAGTAAGCCACAACTAATTGCCTAGTGTGCAATTTGAATATTCTAAGCCTAAGGGAGTTACAAACTTGAACTAACCTAATGACAAAGTATACTAGTTGATATAATAATTAAAATGAGTTTCCGAACAAATTTCTATGAAATTTAATCAGAATATGAAAAAATATTTTTTTTATTATGAAAAATATTTGGTAGTTTGCATTATGCACAAATATATTTTTTTATTTATGTTACAATAAACTATATATTTGACACGTTGTAGTGCCGTCTCTGGACAGAAGTTCATTTAGCTTTTGTCTTTGAATTTTGCAGTAGTTAGGCGAAGAGAATTTGGTGTCAAAACACTTCGTTCTCCACTTTCTACCTAAATTCGGGACATTTTATATTAAGTTGCAGCTCTCGCCATGTATCTTTACCTGGCCAGAGTGGAGAAATAAAAGCAATAATAAATAATAAAATATAATGCTTTTCCTAGTTAGGAAAAAGCATCTCAATTACACTCAAACTTTTTACCACTGTGCCACAAAGGCATCAAGCGCACTAACCCAGACAATTTTTGCTGAGGTGGCATTTCATTATTTCTTCTTATGTAGTTAAACTACTGTATTCCTTATTTTTATATGTCAATGTTTCAAATTTTTGTCACGCTGAACCATTTGGTTAAAACCATTTGGTTCAGCGTGACAAAATTTGTTATAATGTTGTTTCATTATTTCTCATAGTTATGGTTCTACATCAGGAGTTTAAATTGAATTATAGCTCTAAGGTTGTTAACGGTTAGGTTATTATTAGCTCGGAATTGCTGGATGGAGTTCAATGTTTTTTTTATCCTAAGAGTACTGGGCTAGGATACTTAATTAGAAAACGTATAAAAATTTGAACGTAGCGGGACTCGAACCCGCGCCTCCTGGAAACCGACCAGGCGCTCTGACCACTGAGCCATACGTTCTCGCCAAGCCACGTCGAAATTATTATATGCTTGTTACAACTTATTTATGTTCTTAGCATCTCTGTAGGGAGATTTTTACAAATTTCCGCAACCCAAAGATAATTACTACCAATTATCGTTTTGGCAAGAGAGAATACTATTTTTTAAATATTTTTAAACATTTTTAAAGTGTTAATCCACACTTAGGAAAGATAAATACTTAATTAGAAAACGTATAAAAATTTGAACGTAGCGGGACTCGAACCCGCGCCGCGAAATCTCCCTACAGAGATGCTAACAACATAAGTTGTAACAAGCGTATAAGAATTTCGACGTAGCTTGGCGAGAACGTATGGCTCAGTGGTCAGAGCGCTTGGTCGGTTTCCAGTAGGCGCGGGTTCGAGTCCCGCTACGTTCAAATTTTATACGTTTTCTAATTAAGTATTTATCTTTCCTAAGTGTGGATTAACACTTTAAAAATGTTTAAAAATACTGGGCTAGGATATTGAGATATCACGTCTATATAGACATAGGATGTCTATCAAAGAAAATTTCACACATAGAACAATATTTGTAATATTTTTAAAGTGTCGTTTAGGAATTTCGACATAAGTTGAAGAGAATGATTGGTCTAGTGGTCAGAGCGCTTGGACGGTTTCCAAGAGGCACAGGTTCAAATCCCGCTGTATTCAAAATTTTTATACGTTTTCTAAATAAGTATAACACAATGATTTTCTATTACATTAAAATATTTCAATCACACACGAATACACGTCTTTTTTACTGTTTCATTATATCATAGAGGACTACTTTTAAAACTAGCTAAAACGCAATGAAAATATCCACCTACATAGAGTTATGGCAATTCGTTCCGTAGAAGCAAACTTCGCATGTATTGTTGGTGCAACAAAAGAGCTTCGTGACGTGCTCCGAGCGTTTAGAGGAATGCGCGCATTCAGCTCAACCACGCATCAATCATGCGCTTTTGTACGCCGCGTCGTATCACAGTTCGCGTTCACTTTTGAATATTCGCTTCGCTTTGCTTTAACTTCGAAATAAGTTTCTTTTTTAGGAAAAAATCCTTATATGCTATAACTAGAAAGAGCAATGTTATATTTTCTTGTCATGATGATTGTAATAATTTTTGAGTTCAAAAACAAAAACGAAATCTTTTTTGAATCACTTTGTTCTTCTATCTTCTGTAGAGCATTTATCTCGACATAGAGTTAATATATCAATCTTAAATTAACATCAAATATTCTGGTCTACGGTCCCATGGAGCACAGAAAGAATTCATCGTTTATGCATCGTTTTTACTGCATTTGGTATTTAATTCGCCGCGTTATCAAAGATTACTTCCCGTGGACTATTTGGAAGAAATAAATACTTCCTGTTCAAATAAGGAAAAAAAATCAAAAAGTGAAAATTTATTGAAATTTCATAGAAAATATATTACAAACTTATAATTATAGTTAATTTCAACTTTTAGTATTTAGAAACATCCTGTTCTAGTATTAAAATAAAATAAAAATAAATTCGAATAAAATTTTCATATGATACCTCATTACATACGATATTTGACCATTTTCTTTCACTTTTGATTTAAAATGATTCAAAAGAGTAAATAAACTCCTTGAATCGATACTAATTTTATTTTCTGCGAGTAAACCTCGTCCGCGTTGTTAGCTCTTTGTGGAACGTGGTACTGCCGTTTGTATGTGAATATACACCTCAGCCAGCCATCAATCACTTGTGTACACAGTGGGATTTGCTTCCTTTATAGATATTTGAAATGGATAATATAAATTGAAATGATAGAAAATTTTTGATCTTTTAAAGTTATTTAGCTATTTTCATTCATTCGTTACATATATATTTTCAGTATATTAACATATATATTTTAACAAAATCAGCATTTCGTAAGCATGTTGTGGTTTTGTAAGCGTTCGTTCAAATTCACTGAACTTCAAACAAATACGATTTCTATACAGATTTGCCACTCTTAGTACATACTAATGTGCGAAAAGCGTGGCAACTCTGTAATATACACACAGCAGGGTAGGAAGAGTTAAAGGAAAATGAAGAATTGAGTATGCGTCGACACCAGGGCAAGGAAAATGGAAATATTAAATATTTCATTTCCTCGAGTGAGAATAGAACCCACAACCTGTCACGTTTACTTAGTCACTTTTTGTGCCTTTGCACCACGACTGTCCTCAATATACGTGATGATGATAATGCACTTTATAACAAAAAAAATATAAGACTTATGAGTGCCAACTTGTTAAAAGTTAATACTGAAAACTGCTATGTCAGAAAGAAAACGACTTCCGGTAAGATCCTTCTTTAAGTCTGTGAAGAATTTTAAAAGGTTTCTTCATACATTGACTTTGTATGAGCTTAGTGGTTTATTCCCTTATATGAAAACTTTAAATAGAACAAGTCGTAAAATGTATTTTAAAATTGTAACATTTTTACAAATTTTCCTACTTGAGTTCATTATGTTATAAAATTTATTGCATATCTGATATGAATGCGGATTGAACCCACAATCATCACGTGTATTATACACGTAGCAGCACATACATAGCACCATCGTGCAACGACACCTTCATTCAATAAATGATAATTACGTATAATAAATTTTTTTATAGTGTAATTATTTCTCACTCAAAAGCATTTATTCCAAACATATTAGAATGAAAGATTTCCACAAAATCGGCGTCGAGATTAACTGCCCGCTTCGCGTATAATGCCCCATATAGAAAAGTGAATTAATAATAGAATTTTCATAGGGACTTGTGTATTGATTTTCAGTAATTATTTTTAAAATAATTATTAATCCTGCAAATTAACTGCTCGCATACCTAATTTTATTATTTCTGTTAATGTCATATGTTCGAATTCCGCAAAAAAAAAAAATTAATATTTTAATTTCTTTTACCAGATCTTAACACCAGAGTGTCAAAGCAAAACTGTGGCGCTGAATTGCGCCACTCACCAAGCAATGCCTCCAAATTAAGACTGAAAGTGGCACACACTCACTAGACTCCCTCTGCCTACCTTGCTACATGCGGAGTACAGCGTGAAGTTGAAAAAAATATAAAGTTTAAAATTTCCATTGAGTATCCCAACAAAAAAAAATACTTGCCAGCAGTATTTGTTCATAAAACATCAGTTCTGAATGGAACAAGAGCTACGCAAATATCCTTAAGGCTTCCATTTCCATTATCAACGTTATTGAAAGAGTCAACAACCGTACCCAAACTAGATTAAGCATTACAAAGGAACCTGTAATGGTATGTGCGTACATATCTACCGCATAACAGTAGTCGTATAAATATATTACAATGTAGAATACATGGTGTTTATATTTCGTATGCTAGAAAAAGTTATTTTTTTGTTTGAAATTTTATTTTATAAGAATCATTTTATCACATTTAAGAAAAACTACGATTTACTTTAAAATATTTTTATTAAACGTAACTTATAACTATAGAGGTGACTTTTACTCAAAGATTTTAATATCAATAAATATTTTTTAACATTAATATTAAAACGATGAATGAAAATTATGCTATGGTACATACATCATCATCATTATCAACTTCACGCTGTATCCCGCATACAGCAGGATAAGCAGAGGGACCCTAGTGTTAAGACACCCTGTTCCCCACTTTCCTCCCACTCCCAGTTTGCTTCGACACTAGAGCGAAGATATGAAAATATAAATGTAAATAAATATTTCTTTTCCTCCAGTGATAATCGAACCCACAACCAGTCGATTTTACAGTCAAACTTTGTGCCCCTGCACCACGACTCGGCCTCAATATGACCTCATGGTATATACATATTTCTAACAATTACAGTTCTAAGTATTTAACCTGGGAATTGTAGTGTCAAGTCATCATCAGAGACGCCTGGCTCGTGTGGCAACGTAACATGTACAAAAGTATACTTTGTCGAAGCAATTATTTTATATAAGAAAAGAGAAGACGAAGAAACTTCTGTAGTGCAGTGGGACAGCGTTTAATTGTAAACGCGATGGTGAGGATTCAACCAAAATTTAGAAGAACATATTTTTTCATTTCTCTGCTCTAACAGAACAAGACGTGACGTTATAAGTCACTGAACACTGAATTCGAGTTGAAAGCATAGAATGAAAGGTGTTTACATAAGATCTTTCGCGCTACCTTATTTCAAAAGGTAAACGGGGTGAAGCTAAAGTAATGGTTATGGCATATATAACATTTTTCTATAGTATTTTGAGATCAGTCAAGTTTTATTTATTTACAAAATAATATTTTTCTTTTCGACAGTGAAATAAGAAGTATTTATATTGACATTCTCTTTTGCATATATATAAAACAAAATTTTACATTATATAGATAAAAAATATAGATGTTTCACGTCATATACATACAGAGGTAAATGCCATTACGACTGCACTCTCATAAGTGCATATTACCCGTTGGGATGTCCTACTTCGCGTAATTGGAGCATCAATATTCGATCGCACGAGCGCTGTGCATCATTTACCACCTCTCGTGCCGCCGGACCTTCATATTTCTGAACGTTTAGCATTTATTTTAATACATAAAATATAAAATGAATATGGGCTTATGCGATCATATAGATAATATTTTTATCGTATACGTAACGTGATCTATAATCTGTGTATGAGGCCAGTAGTGGCGCAGTAAATCGACTGGTTGTGGGTTCGATCCCCACTCACGGAGATGTAATATTGAAGCAGGGTAATATTGAAAGCAGGGTAGGCAGAGGGAACCTAGTGTTAAGACACTTCGTACCCCACTATCCACCAATTTCTGGAGGCATTGCTTGTTGAGTGGCGGTACTCAACGTCGGGCCTTGCCTTGGTATCAGAGAGAGCCAGCCAAAAATGAAAACATTGACTTCAAATCTCCAAAGTATATTATGCAAATTCAAAATTTTTATGTATTTGTATAATATGAAATCTACAGAATTGAATAGGAAATCTCTTGCTGTAAATCAATATTGGTTGAAAATTATGTCGATCGGCGCCCAATAATTTAATTGTTAGAGTCGACTCGATCGGCCCTTGTTGCCCGCGCGGTACACAGATGTACGAAATGCTGATTGAGCCATATTTACCTTTGTTAACTGGTTGTGTTGGATTATTACAGAATTCCTCATCTCTCGGGAAATATATTGAAAATGTATGAATAAATTGTACTTTCGATATATTTGTAGAGGTATTTTTTTTACATTCAAAAATCAAATCTAATCAAATTAGCTTCACACTGTATAGCGCACACAGCAAGGTAGGCAGAGGGAACCTAGTGTTGAGACACTCCGTTTCCCATTTTTCGCCAAAATCTGGACGCATTTCATGTTGAGTGGCGGAACTCAACGCCGCGCTTTGCCTTAACACCAGAGCGAAGAAAAGGAAATATAAATTTTAATAAATATTTCATCTCCTTGAGTGGGGATCGAACCCACAACCAGTCTATTTTACAGTCACACGTCACGTCGAGACGTCTCTTTTATATTCAGGTTACTTTTATACATTCTAGAGAATGTAGGATAACAGTTATTAGTCATTTAGTATATATGTATACTTTGTTTACTTATACAGTCAGTCAGTCAGTACAGTTATACATCTGCATATGCAGAAACTTGTCATATACTATATAAGAAAAAAACGGTATGACAAAGTCACTAAACATAGTTATAAATTTTCTCTTGAATTATGGACACATCGCGTGTTCAGTGACGGAACTAAACGCCGTGCTTTGCTTCATCACCAGGACGAAAACTTAAAATATTAAATATTTTATATTTTGTTTTTATATTTTATTATTTCATTTCCTCGAGTCGCATCTTTGCACCTCAGCGCTACGACTGAACTCCAATTTTTTTTTAGCTTTTTCACCTACCCTCTTTCACACGAGTACGCTAACAATATTATAATTTTCCTTAGCAACAAATAACTTTATGCAATTTAACTTAAAAAATATATTTTTTTCTTATAAATTTATTTCATTCGTATATTCTATTTATATTTTCACTTTCCTCACATGAATGTCGTGAAAGAGTTCTAGGGCGTGCGCGCTCTTGGAACCCACTTAAGTAGCGAGCAAGTTAAGGTTTGCGCAAACGTAAGAGTCGTTTGTTTACGGCTCTTTTGTATAAATTCGTGTACTTTTTTTCTAAGTGAAGTGAAAAGTTTTCGTAAAAAAATATACAGATAACAATGAACTACTTATGAATAGTTAAAAAAATCGTGTTGTTTTAATATTGATCTTTTGTTTCATCTTTAATATAAAGATTAATCTGTAATTATTTCTAATTTTTTTTAAGCGTCGTTAGTAGCCAGAGGGAGCTGAGTGTTAAGATACTATGCTCCTCACTTCCCGTTGAATTCTGGATGCATTGCGTGTTAAGTAGCGGAACTCAAAGCCGCGCTTTGCCTCAATAAACAGAGCGAAGAAATGAAAACATTAAATATTTAGTTTCCTTGAGTAGGAATCGAACTTACAACCTATGGCTTTTACAATCAGACGCTTGTGCCAATACGCCACGACTGGCCTCTGCTCTGTAATTTCAGTAGACAAAACCTAATAGGCCTACATAATATTCGACTTCTTATTATGTTATTTTTTCACATGTAAAATAAACAGAACGAACAACGGGGAACGGGCTCAGATTTGTTTTGGACTCTTTCTGATAAAGTTTTTATTATTACTGATTTTAAATAAGAGTATAATTAATATCTTCTTATACCTTATATTTAATATAATTTCTTCTAATTATAATATTAACAATACCTACGTATTGATAATATTATAATAATAAGAAATTTCATTACTTTTAAAATATAAATAAAAATAAACTTTAAAACGGATCGAAGTCGATAGCAGTCTTAAAAAGTTATAAATGCATTTTTTAAAATCAAATAAATCAGTTTCACGCTGTATCCCCCACACAGCAGGGTAAGTAGAGGGAATCTAGTGTTAAGACACTACGTTCCCCACTTTCTACCGAATTCTGGAGTTCATTTGTTTAAACTAAAAATTAAGTGTAAAAGCTCTATATCCTTAATACTTTATATAGTTTTACTTCATGCCCGTATATTTTAAGTAGCGGTTTATCTCGAGAATGATGCAATGTTCTTATTTTACAGAACGTATTCTTGCGGAACTCGCTGTTTCAAGGAGGATATTGTGTTTGTTGGACGATTTCCAGATACTTGCATCTACAGTCGAGTAAACCCTACGAGGACTTATACGTAGATTTGAACTTAAGTGAACCATATAATTGTGTATAAACTCGGCTTATAAACTTTCCCTCGTGAGTGAGGCCGTCGTGGCCCAGAGGCACAAGGGTGTGACTGTAACGTAATGGTTGTGGGTTCGACCACACCCAAGAAATGAAATATTTATTTAACTTTATATTTCCATTTCTTCGCTCGAGTGTCGAGACGTTGAGTTCCGAGAAATTCGGCGGAAAGCGGGGAACGGAGTTTCTTAACACTAGGTTCCCTCTGCCTACCCTGCAGTATGCGAGATACAGAGTGAAGCTGAGTTGTAAACTTTAACAATGTATTTATTTAGCTATATATTCGTTTATTTAATATCTTACGAGTAATTGACGGCATTATTGCTCAATTAGGTTGTGTCAGCCTGTAGACGACGATAGCTTTGAGTTTGATGGTCGCTCTAAAGGATATTTAATTAATTTTTATTTCGCCGTTCAAAAATAAGGCAAAGCGCGACTTCGGGTTTTACGTGTTAAACGTGAAGTTAAAAAATAATTAGTTTCGTTTTAAGTCTTTAAAAGGGCTTTAATTAATGTTAAACTTCTAAATTATAGTTAAGCATATCACATATAAATCTAAGGAGTTCGATCGGTTAAAAAAAGTTATAAGCCGTTTGTAAAAAAAGTGATAACCGATAATTTTTTATTATAACAAATAGAATATCATATTTACAAAATAGGAGGCTAATAATAATTAATATATAACAAAAGTGTTGATTTACTTTATAATTTTGTTAAAAATTATAGTAGTTTTGTAAAATCGTATATGAGGACTACATGAAAAAGAAATACTCAGGATGCAAACATTAAGACTGTTCCGGATATTAAGAGAACGGAGGACTTTTTGAGGACACTATACAGGAGGATTGGTAGATTCATTTCCAACAACTTTTACCTCACAAAACGTGATCTGAAATTTTACCGTGTTCCGTTTTTCAGATATTGGCTATATAAATAATATATAAATATTACAAAAGAAAATGTTCGTAATAAAATTTGTATTTGCTAAAAATCACCGTCACCCGTAATCCATCATAAGTCACACATCACCCGGTAACAGTCATCCGCGTCATTATCGTCGTCATAAAAATCACTTACACAAAACATCTTTAAGTATATATACTATATATCATAGAAATTAAAGAACTTTTTAAAAAATATTAGAAATAAAATAATAATATATTTCAACTGTGAGAGATGGTAGCGTAATAAGCTTCGGATATAGGAATTTACGTTTGTGAATAACTAAATCGGAATATTCAATTGCGCCTTTCCTATTCAATGCTCTTTTACGGTCACTTGATAAGAAGGGACAGTAGCATCTGAAATCGATTTTAGTTAAAAGGAATTTAAATTGGGTGTGTGAGGGTCTGTTTGAGTGTCAGGTTCCTCTAATTGGGTACAGTTTAGTGTCGATCCCAGATGTTGCTATATACAACATGGTTAGTTAACTATTATGTAGGGTTCTCATCTCTCAAATAAACAAACACATCAATTGTTTTCTATATATTATCGATGTATTATATATTTTTTTCGTATTAATAAATAATAAATAACCTATCTATAATATACTATGTTTTAACTCCATTTACCTAGATACCTTCATTTAGATATGATCATGGCAGACTCACATAATTGGTAGAGGATCCAGCACAGGCTGCATCTCTACTTCATTTAAAAAAACACGAGTTTGGAAACATGAAATAAGGTTTTGTAATTATGTTTTTTTTAAATATAGTAATAAGTCATACAAATAAAAAAATAAGGACTTATTAATATTATATTAAAAATAATATAAAATTTACTGCATATGCATGCTTGTGATTTTAGTATTATGAATTGTATAGTGTTTTGAGTTTCCAAATTTAGTATTTGGAAAATATAAAAAGCCAAAATAATTTCATAAGTAAGGGCTATACTGGATACTCATCTACTATAGCCCGCTGAAGCACAGAAAAAAAATAAGCTTTTAATTTTTGTTTGTATAAAATTCGTGCGTTATCAAAATCTATAGGATACTTCCTGACGACATAGAATTATAAGAAGTTAATAACAAACGCAAAATACATTGTGATTTTTTATAAATAAATAAACGCACGTATGATATGGACGTCATATAAAAAGTTTTACTATTTATTGCTTGTACTTTATTTATAATATAATTTGAAAAATAAATTCTTAAAAAAGCAGTCGCGGCGCAGTGGCACAAATGTTTGACTATAAACGTGACCGGCTGTGGGTAAGATCTCTACTCGAAAAAATTGAATATTTATTAAAATGGTGGAAAATGATGTGGAACATTGAATTTCAACAATAAGGTCCCTCTGCCTACCCTGCTGTGTGTGTGGGATACAGGGTGGAGCTGATATGAATTCTAAATACAATTCTTACTAAATAAGTAGCTAGCTATATAATGAAAAATTATGTGCCGTGTGATCCCGGCCTAGAATAGGATCATCCTGGTACTGGTGGTGTCGTAAGAGGCGACTAAAGTACGTGTGGTAGAGTCACGTCGCCAGCAATGGCAACACGCATGGGCAGACTCGACCGGATCATTACCACCCCCGGCATTTAAAACCGGCGTGAAGTAGTGGCTTTATGCCACTGCGTTTCGCATCAGGTAATGCCGGGCCCCGGCGCCCAACCCATCTTAAAGGCCGGCAACGCACCTGTAGCTCCTCTGGGGCTGCACTTAGTTGTGGGAGGCGGTAATCACTTACCATCAGGTGACCCGCACGCTCGTTTGCCGTGCACGCTCTTTTCCATAAAAAAAAGAACTATACGAGGAGAATAAGAGAAACAATTCTCACAATTGTATTAAATGAAAGCTTTGCTATTTCTAAGCTCTGGTGAAATGTGTTAATTAGGAGTAATATATAAATTGCGCGTTTCTTTGTTTCTATAAACAATATTTTATTGTGAAGCAGAACAACGCTTGCATTGCTTCCTTTGTAGATGACATACATACGTCTCAAATGTGCTTTAATTATTTATTTCTACAATTTAATAAAGTTTTAAAATGATAAGATATTTTTAATACTAGAATCTCACTGGTTTTATTTTATTGTGTAAATATACATTATACAATTGTTAAATAACAATTAACTAAAAAGGATTTGGTTGGAAACTATTGTTTTTAATTGTAACTAAATGATTAAAATATTTAACTATATGTGTATTTTCTTACCATCTGTCAAAGTAATTTTTAGTCTCAAATAAACTACTGTCCAATGTCCATGCGTTTTATTAGAACCTGTAGTTATGCTTAAACTAAAACAGATATTAAAAAAGAAAAAAAACAGACATAAAATATGATTTTATTAATAAAAATCTATGAAATCAGAATGCGTTGTGGTGCAGCGTGTGAACGTGACGGTTGTAGGTTCGATTTGAACTCGGGGAAATGTAATATTTTACGTTTTCCGGGCAAAGCGCGGCATAGAGTTTCGCCACTCGGCTAGAGATGACGTCACTTAATGAGAAATAGAGTGTCTTAACACTAGGGTTGCCATGTTCCCTCTGTCTACTATGCGGAATACAGCGTAATCAATAAAATATGCAACCGATATTCGAGAATTATTAAATCAGGTTATAAGTTTAACTTCAACTCTACAACTTTTCATATCGCCGTAAGTAAAGTTCAGAAGAGGAACACCACCTGTGCGGATATATTTGAAAACTCTACGTAAGCGGTTATTAAAAAAAGAGAAACTTTTGATTCTTATTCAGTTTCCAAGGTTCACGCTGTATCCCGCACACAGCGGGAACCTAGTGTTAAGACACTCGATTCCCGACTTTCCGCCGAGTTTTGGAGGCATTGCGTGTGGCGGAATTCAGCGCCGCGCTCTGCCATGACTCCAGAGCGAAGAATAATAATATTTTACTTCCCAGAGTAGGGATCGAACCCACAACTAGTCGATTTACCGTCATACTTTGTGCCCCTGCACCACGGCTGGCCTCAATGCGTACTTACTAACTTTTTTAAAAGGGGCCCTTTAAAAGGTAGCACCAACTAAAGGTACATCCTCCGAGTGCTTATAAGGTGCCTTGAAATAGTGCCGTAAATAAAATATATAAAATTGAAGCGTGTTAGTATAACGTAGTTTGACTCAAATTTAAACAGCCTTAAGGACGTCTGGCGGGAAGTAAGGCCCACGTAAATGGTCTAGCAATAATAAATATATATTTTTTACATAATTATTAAAAATATTTTTATATATGAGCGTTTCTACTTTAACGTAGGTGAGCTTGCACCCTGGCGCTATTTTTTTTTTTTTATGTAAAAGACACGGCAAACGAGCGTGCGGGTCACCTGATGGTAAGTGATTACCGCCGCCCACAACTCCGTGCAACCCCAGAGGAGCTACAGGTGCGTTGCCGGCCTATAAGATGGGTTGGGCGCCGGGGCCCGGCATTACCTGATGCGAAACGCAGTGGCATAAAGCCACTACTTCACGCCGGTTTTAAATGCCGGGGGTGGTAATGATCCGGTCGAGTCTACCCATGCGTGTTGCCATTGCTGGCGACGTGACTCTACCACACGTACTTTAGTCGCCTCTTACGACACCACCAGTACCAGGATGATCCTATTCTAGGCCGGGATCACACGGCTATCACTGAAAGGAACCCACTTTCAAGTTACTAAGTACGCATGCCGTCTTAACTATATATTAGACTACAAACTTTAAAAATTTCAGCTTAGCTAAATTGACGTAGGCTTAAGGGGCCCTGGGATCACAGTCAAAAGGAGGTCAGTTAAATGAGCCTCTTAAATAATATTTTAAGCTATACAACAAATCTGGTTAGCCTAAAATATATATTTTTTGTTTTTCAATAATTTTATTCTTTAAATATTGATCTTTGTGTGTTCTTTTTTTTTAAACTTTATTTAGCTATTTATAAAGAGACTATGTGACTAACGTCACAAAATGGTAGTAGGTTCAATTCCAACTCCGCAATAGCTGCTAGAGCTGGAAAATGAAAATATTTTAAATATAAAATATATTTTATATTTAAAATATTTTCATTTCCCAGCTCTGGTAAACAAAATGGAGTGGAGGACGTAGTGTCTTATCACGGTAATTCTACCCTGTTTTACTAGATAAAAACACAAAACTGAAAAAAAAATTCGTTCTCTCTCACTCTCCTCCCCGAACTGACCAAAACTCTCAACACCGCTAAAATCCATTTTCCCCTAAAAAGCTTTAGAAATCAGTACCAATTCAAAACGAACAGGGATGGTACAAAATGAATATTATGTTATTATATTTATGGAATTTTCCTTTCAAAATCTGTTTATGCCCGGACTGATTTGGAAGCAGGTGCGCATAACGCTTTCACATTAACAATTCTCTTATTTTAACGTTCCAAATTTTACGTTAATACGAAACACTTTTGCTGTCCAACAATTTTTTTTAATATTATATAATAAAAAAAAAATTATAGTGATTTGTAAGGCAGTGGTGTAATAAAATAATTAATAACCTTTAATATTTTAATGATTTATATTCAACTTAGGATAATTAATAAAAAAAACAACTTTACGTTGCATCCTGTACACAGCAGGACAGAAAACTTAGTATTAAGACACTCCATTATCCACATTCCGCAGATTTTGTCGAGGCATCGTGTATTAAGTGGTGGAACTCAACACCGAATATATGAAAATATTAATAAATGATAATTTATTCCCCCGAGTGGGAATCGAACCCGCTTTACAGTTACACCTTTGCGTACCTGCGCACGAAGGTCCCAATAGTAATATTTTTTTTATTCAATGATTTTTGAAACACAATAAATATTAAGTCGAGCGTAGCGTAGCGTCACAGATCTCAAATGTGAGCCCGCCAGTTATAAGGAATAGGATATATTCCTTGCTTTGGTAGCAAGATAAAGTCGTGGCGTTGAGTTCCGCCACTCAACACGTTTGAAAATTATTATTAGACGCAGAAAATGGAGAACGGAGCGTCTACACTAAGCATCATCTGTTTACTCTGCTGTATGCAGGATACAGCATAAAGCTATAAAAAAGAGTGATATATTTTTAATAATATATTGTAATATACTTATTAAATATAATATAAAATTGAATTGAAACCGCGGGGTCGAGTCCCGCTACTTTCAAATTTTTACACGTTTTCTAAATAAGTATTTTTCTTTCCTAAATGTGGAATACAACTTTAAAAATGTTTATAAGTATTGTAATATGTTCAATTACTGTAAAATAACTTAAAACAAAAGCATGTGAAACCATTTAACCTTAATCAGGTTTAAAATAACAACAGCAGTATATTCGTAAATGACATGACATTCCTTAATTAATACGATTACCAAATACACGTTGGCGTCCAATACTCAATAATAAATCATAATAAGCTCATCCACAAAACCAACTGTATGCAATAATTATTATATTAAATAATAAAGTGCAGCCAGTCGTGGCGCAGGGGCAAAAAGTATGACTGTAAAACCGACTGGTTGTAGGGTGCGATCCCTACTCGAGAAGATGAAATTTTATTTTAATTTATATTTACATTTCTTATCTTCAAAATTAGTAGTCAACTCTCATAATAATTACTTACTGTTTTATGATTTTAGTATATTTTTTTCTATATTGCCATTGAGGATAGTCTTGAGAAACTTTTATAGATTATTCTACACATATACCAGTAGTTCTTAATATTAGTTCTAGAAAAAAAACGTCAATATTTTTTAAGTTAATGTTAAAATTCAATTTTTAAAAAACTAAAATCTTATTTTAGAAAATGACAATTGGACCATCAAATAACATATTTATGCGATAGAAAATCAATTAAGATAAACATAATAAACATAAAGATAAACATACTTTACAATGTAACATTTTCAATAACATCAAAAACAAAACTCATTTCGGCGTTAAGTTCCAGCACACAACGACAATGAATTCGGCGAAATCCCTCCAAAATCAGCACAAAGTGGTAAATGGAAGTGTTCTTAATGGAACCGGAGTGGACTTAATACTAGGTGCCCAGGTTCCCTCAACCTCCCTTACTATGTGCGGGGGACAGCGGTATAAAGAAACGTAATTAATACGAGAGCACATAAAAAAATTGCCGAGGGAGACCAGCACTACAAACTTGCGGATGCGAGTGTATTACAATTTTTACACCACATTTCACGCTCTAATGGCTACTGAACATCGTCTCGTTAAAAGAGCATGGGGCCGGAGGGAGACCCGTATTACCTTACGACTTTACCCGTATTACTTTTTATGTATATTAGCTCGTGCATATTGCTTATAATTTGTGTAATTAAAAAATCAATGGGCTTTCGTGGTGTGTTGGTACAAGCGCTATTGTAAGCGAGGCAGGCAAATTCAATTCCAACCAACAGAATTGAAATATTTAAAATTGTCATTACCTCGCTTTGTAAACAGAAACAAGCGCGGTGTTGAGTTCCACCTTTAAAAACGCAATGCCTCATAGGGAATGGAAGTGTCTTAATGGGATACTCCTGAGTATCTTAACACTAGGTTACCAGGTTCCATTTGCATGCTCGCATATGTATATGCAGTATGCTGCGTAAAGCTAAAAAATCCACATTCTCTCTCACATTGGCACGATTCTTCTTAAAGAAATTTCTCAATAATTATTATTATCTAAACTTATTTCACGTTGTTAATATATATTCGTAATATAACATTTACGAACCGTATAAAATTTGAAATAAAATATATAAGAAACCAATTAATTCTATCACATTCATATAAGCAATAAACACTTTGAAACAGATGTATGTATGAGATTTGTCACACGAAATCTTGAATTTGCACTCTAAATTTATGCAAGCAGCCGAGCAAAGCGAGCACCGCCTAACAAAGTGATTAATATTCCAGTTATTGTGCTATGTTCAGTGCAATACAGCACAGGTCTATGTAGTGATGTGTGTGGGGCGAGCGAGGCAAAGATCGTATACACAATGGGGGTAAAATGCGAAACTTTCATAAACAAATATTGAACTGGAAATATGAACGGGAAAGTTGACCAGAGTTTAACTTTAGTTTTAATTAATACCGTATATTTACTACTTCGTAGTTTTGAGTAAAAAATATATTGTTATTATTATTATTAATAATGTTTAATATATTATTAATCAATATAGTTATTTGTATTGTATTTTATTATTTATATTCTTTACAAAACCCACCTCATTCTATATATTTATATACGTACAGACAATACAATAACGACAATAACAAATGTCAATCAATATAAATAAATTATTTAAAAAAAAGGCCAGTCTTGACGCATAAGCACAAGTGTGTGACTGTAAACGCGCGTTGATATCTGCCACTCGACACACAATACCTTCGAGAATTCGGAGGTAAGTGGGAAACGAAGTGTCTTAACACTAGGTTTCTACCCTGCTGTTCACATGAAGCTGATTTGATTTAAAAAAATAGTGATTTATCTAATATTTATATCTTATTAAAAGTTAACACTACAAATATATTTTTTTAATAGGACTTAATGAATAAAAAAAATATTTAGAACAAAAACTTCGATGAACAGCCACAAGCCTTTCATTTTCGTTATCAAGTTAATTGAGCGGGTCCACAGTAAACCAAACTAGTTCACTGTTTTAGCCGTCACAAAGGCACAAAGCGGCGGAACACAAACGCCGTATAAGATCAGCAATAGTTTAAATTAGATAACATTGTCGGTTGCTGCGCCTCACTTTACTATGAATGCCTTTATATTGTTCTGTTTATGTTTCAGCTAAACGCGTTTACCACAATTTGTTATTTTATAATTTATTTTGTTTGATCATATATTTTTTTTATCAGCTTCACGCTGTATCCCGCACAGCAGGGTAGGCAAAGGGAAACCTAGTGTGAAGACACTCCGTTGCCCACTTTCCGTTTTGTTATGGAGGAATTGCGTTTAGAGTGGCGGAATCAACGCCGTGCTTTGCGTCGACACCAGAGCGAAGAAATGAAAATACAAATGTAAATAAATATTTCATCTCCTGGAATAGGGGATCGAACCCACAACCAGTCGATTTTACAGCCAAATATATTATATATATCAGATTAATATTTTTCATTATACTAGTTAAGGAGAAAAAACCACAACGCACTTATTGCTTTTGTTTTCAGCTTTACGTTGTATTTTGCATGTAGCAATGTAGGCAAAGGGAGCCTAGTTCTAAAACCGTGTTGAGTGGTAAAACTCAACGCTACTTTTGTAAAAAAAAAGATGTTACTATAATAATTAGATTTTTTAATTCCCACATATAGTTAATGTCCAAATGTTGTAAATGAATTGTAAATATACTAAATATAGTAAAATCAATATCTTTAAAAAGTTATCTCAGATATTTCTAAAGTGTTATTCTACATTTTAGAAACAAAAATACTTATTAAGAAAATGTATAAAAATTTTAACATAGTGTGATTTGAACCCGCGCCTCTTTGGAAACCGTCCAAAAGCAAGTACGTCGAAATTCTTATACGCCTGTTACAACTTATTTATGTTGTTACATACTATTTGGTATTTATCTCAGATAGTTTTAAAATAATATTGTTATTAAAAATGGTAACTATGGTAATTCGAGTAAAATTTTAAATATTTTATTGTAGAGAAAGACATGAAAGAAATTTCCAGAGATTATTCTACGCAAATATCAGTAGTTTTTAAAATAACAATTGAAAAAAACAGCCTACTTTTTCGCTACAGCCCTTGTAAGTTTTTGATAAAATTTTGTTTATTTAAAAAAACTAAAAATCTTTGGACATACATAGGGGTGGAATACATAGGTGCTGAGGTTTCCTATATATAAATAGACAAACGTTGATACGTCGATCGCGTTACAAAAACATGTTTTTTTCAGCTTCACGCTGTATCCCGTGCACAGCAGGGTAGGCAGAGCGAACCTAGTGTTAAGACCAACCGTTCCCCACTTTCCGCCGAGTTCTGGAGGAATTGCGTGTAGAGTGGCGGAACTCAACGCCGCGCTTAGGCACGACACCAGAGCGAAGAAATGAAAATATAAATGTAAGTAAATATTTTATCTCCTCGTGTGGGGATCGAACCCACAACAAGTCGATTTTACAGTCACACTCTGCGCCACAATTGGCCTCTACAATAATATTGTTCGTACAAATTTGCATATATAAAAAAATCGTATTTGAGTAAATCTTTACATTATACAAATATTGTTCACATATTATATAGAAAATAAGTAGAAATGAAAGCGTAAATGTTTAGCTTTGAACTTAGACCGACACGTTAAACGCAATGGGTCGTTGTTGTGGCCTCAGGCGTGAGTTACTCCTACAGTTATACATTGTCAGCCTTATTTATAACGATAGACCGTGCGCAAATCTGTCCCAGTTTAATTATGTTCACAAATATTCAGAAATTATTTAAACCAAAAGTCGCGAATTTCATTTCGTTATAATATACTCGTATGTCGATCTATGTTACCTGAGCTCATCTACAGTAAGTGAGGCCGTCGTGGCGCAGTGGCAGAAACGTGTGACAGTAAACGCGACGGTTGTGGTTGTAGGAATGGACGAATGAATTATTATTTAATAATATTTTCATTTCTTCGCTCTGGTGACAGGGCAAAGCGCGACGTTGAGTCCGGCACTCCACACGCAATGCAGCGATAATTCGGCAGAAGCTAGAGAACGGGGCAGCGTTGAGTCCCGCCACTCAAAACGGTATTCCTCCAGTACTCGGCGGGGAGTGGGGAACGGATTGTCTTAACACTAGGTTCCTAGAGGGTTTGCCTGCTGCTCTGCTGTGTACAGCAACGTGAAGCTGATTTATTTATTAATGCGCGGCGTTGAGTTTTACTACTCAAAATTCATACATTTGAATTTGGAATTTTGGGCGGTACTTGTGGAACGGAGGGTCTAAATATTATTGCCTATACGTCAATTATTTTTCGTTTTCAGTTACAGTTAAAACATTTAAGTTTACATCACACTATGTTAACGATGTATTTCTTTTGCACATTTACACAAGATATATTTTTTTTATCATACCGCAAACAACAATGTAGAGTGCTAAAAACTATTTCCTTATATGGTGACTTACACAAAATACTTATTATCGAGTAAAATAAACACAATTTTTTTTATACCTAAGTATTTAATTACAAAAACTATGTTAAACTTATGTTGTATAGTTAAAATTAACCAAAAACCTAAACCAAATCTGTTGAACCGTATATAAATAGCAATGAGCGTTTAAGTTTTCGTTGTGTATAACTTTTTTTTTATTTAACATCCTGCTCATTGCTCAGTACAAGACGTTGACGAGACAACGCCGTGCTTACCAGAGCGGTACTATGAAAATAATTTACTTCCCCGAGTCGAACCCACAACCATCATATTTACAGTCAGATGATGTCACACTGCACCTTGATAGCGTTGGTAATAGCTAAAATTATTATTAGATATAAAGAAATAAAATATTTATATTTTCTTTATCGATTGCTTAAACCCGACACAAATACATTTTAATTCAGTCAGTTTTACAATAATTTAGTATACAGTAACCTTAAAGGAACGCCTAAGTATTGCTACAATGTAGCGAGGCACACTCGATGCAAGTTCAGCTTTAAGCTCCACCGCCTGCAAAACCTGCAAATATCTCGCACTCCGTGTAATTGGAGCATCAATATTCGCTGTTGTAAACATTTTGCGTTTCACGACTTAACAGAGTTCTACTGGTACTGAAAATGGACAAACTTTTCAAGTAGTTTCAACGTTTTGTTTCGAAATATTACTAAACTAAAACATATTATTCTATAATGAACTAAGGACTTTTCTTCCCCATCGGTTGTCGGTCCTCCTTACAATATGGCCTGCCCATTGCCACTTCAGCTGTGTTCTTGTTGCCTGTGCTCAGAATGTCTTTATACATCACGTATTAGGTGTTAAGATTATAGCCACTGGTAAAATGTTAAAAGCTATAGTGGCGCAGGAGCACAAGCGTATGACTATAAGCCTGAAGGTTGTGAGTTCTATTCCCACATTGGAAAAAGTTGTTTTGATATTATTATAATATTCAGATAGAATTGATGATTACATATTTATATTACGAAATTTGTGTATTTTGGTTAAGTACTTTCAATCTCCTTGTGTTCCATTTTTGATTTTCTGTGCTTCAAAAGAAAAAACTGAACCCTTATAGAATCACTTCGTCTGATTGTCAAAACCAATCACCTTAAGATCGCATTTGTCTACACGTGCTGTAAAACCGAAATTAATATCAAATTGAGAATAAAAATTGTGTTGCATCTCATACAGAATGAGGTAAAGCCGTAATTAAGTTTATCAGTTTTTTAAATCCCCCTTGCCCATTGTCATGAAGAGAGTGAGTACGGAACCATCGGTAAACGATACGCTTTTTTATATTTAATCCTACACTGTATATGTATTTGAACGTGTTTCTACATACGAAAATTTTTCACCATTAATATGGATCGAAACTGGAACAATTACTGCTCAATAGAGCAGTCGCTATTCTTATGAGAATGAAGGCTAGAATGTTTATAAGTTAGTTATGCTAACTTTATTTAGACATTTTTTGCAAATCATTGTAATATCTGTAAATATTTTCGTTTAAGAACAGTAAAATCTGAGTCGTCCGTCATGGTACTCGGGGGAATTTAAATAATTTATATTTTAATTTCTTTACACTTGTAAAAGCCGTAAAAGCCGCCGCGAAGAGTGGCGATGAGTTTCGCCACTTAGTTAGTAATGCCTCTAGAATTCGGAGGAAAGCGGGGAACAGAAGCATCTCAATAGGACCGTAACGTCTTAACACTAGGGTTAAGACGTTACAGTCGTACGTTACTCCCCAAGTTCCCTCTGCACACCGTGCTACGGGATTTGAATTCTAATAATCTAAATTTACGTTTGATATATTTATTGAAAATACTTAATGGAAACATTAAAAAAGTATTAGGTAACTTGCAGACCCCACGCGTGACGGAACGTTACCAAAAAAACTTGTGTACTTAAAGGTTAAGTTCGACTAACTTACCTAATGCGTATACACTATACATATAGATGTGATCAGTGATCTGCTGCAGACAAATTGCTTTACTAATCTATTAACGATCGTACGTAACGAGACCCGAGACAAGAATCCAAATTAGACTAATGACTATTATATACATACGATAAGAAGAAATGCTCTCGGAAAAAATATATTTCAATATAACACATTTTTTTCTGCTTCATTCAGTATCCCTTATGTAGCAGTGTTGCTGGAGGGAGCTTAGTGCTAAAACACTCCGATCTCCGATTCTGGAGGTATAGAATTCAACACTGCACTTTGCCTCGACCCCAGAGTGAAGAAATAATATACGTTTGTACTCCTGCGCCACGACTCTGGCCCTCACAAATATATTATATGGTATATGATATACTAATTGTTTTATTACAAGGACCTATGTTTTGGTAAAAAAAAACTAAATGTATGATTTTCAGAACACCTAATATGAAAATTTCTTAAATGATACAAGAAAATGCATAATCAAGCATGATTTCTATCAAATACGAGACATTTACTGATTTTTCTTACAAAGAAAAATACCACCATATATAAAGCCTGAAGCTTTAGCTTCTGCAATTGTGTCCCAGTAAGAGTAGGAATATTTTAACCTTTTCCTTTTCCGATTTTTCGATAAAGCCTTAAGCTTAGCTTCTGCAATTGTGTCCCAGTAAGAGTAGGAATATTTTAACCTTTTCCTTTTCCGATTTTTCGGCATAAAAAACTGTTTGCTCAATATCAACAGTCCTCCGACCTTGTCCTACTTCCGGATCAGTAAATTACTCACCCTCGCTATTTATACAGAGATATATATTGATTTGTATGAAACTGATAAATTCGCACAATATTAGTTTAGGATTTTCCGGAATATCTAATATTATTATTCTAGAAATTATTCCTGTTTCAATTTTATACTTAACTTGTATTTGAGGCCAGTCGTGTCGCAGCGGTATGAAGTGTGACTGTAAAATCGACTGGTTGTGGGTTCGATCCCCAGTCTAGGAGATGAAACTTCTCGAGTTCAGTATTTAAACTTATATTTCAATTTCTTCGCTCTGGTGTCGAAGCAAAGCGTGGCGTTGAGTTTTGCCACTCAACACGCAATGCCTCCAGAATTCGGCAGAAAGTGGTGAACGAAGTGTCTTAACACTAGGTTCCCTTTGCCTACCCTGCTGTGAGCGGGATATAGCGTGAAGCAGATTTATTTATTTATTTGTATTTAATATTATACTGTTATACATTTTCTAGATACTTTTGTAACTATCTAAGGACGACGACAGTAATACTAAAATAATAATAAACAACGAGCGCAAACGATACTAGGAAACTGCAACTTATATTACGCTGCGAAATAAAATTTAAATTGCTTAGAGAAACAAATTGGTTTTTATATCCTCTACTTTAACTTATTGCTTTAGAGCTGCAAAGCGTTAGTCTGCAAAATATGAAAAATCTGAATTGATTTTATACTGAAATGATTGCAACAAATTGATTTAATTGTGGGATATTGAATTTTTTAATTAAAATTCAGTATTTTGCTGATTGACTATTCTTAGATTTTGTTCAATAATTATTTTAACTAAATCCAATTACAGGACAAAATTATACAAATAACAAGAAAAATCCGTAGGCTAATTTCATTTTGAAGCTACTCGAAGGGATCTGAGATAATCTAAACAAAATCAATACACTGAATGTTATATTCATCTATACATATTTTAATTAATTTCAGAACATAGTTCTAAGCAAAGCTACTTAGAAAAAGCTTTTTTCGGGCAAGGAATAAAACCATAAAATTTACTGTTATTTTTTTTTGTCTGACTATTGACACATTATTAGACTACACATGGAAAAATTAAACCAATTTTTTTTATTTTGATTTCAATTTTTATTGACTTAACTTTTCAACCTGTGACCGTCGTACTGTTATGGAGACTGGTAACTACGGGGGACGTAGAATGAGGTACCTACCTCATTCTCGAAAGCACAATACGCTTCGATGGCGGGTCAAAAATGTCAATATATGTTACGATACATAATAATTTATGTATAATGTTATATATAATATAACATTTGAATTTTTCACTTTTTTTAAATTAGCTTTGTAATTCCTAATTTGTAATTTGTTGGTCAAAAAAAGTGACAACGAGGGCGTTTTCTTTGAAATTTGTTCGTTTTAGATAGGACAATGATTCGGGAAGGTTCATGACAGGAAAACATTTTCGCATTCACGTTGTCATTTATTTTTATATCTTTTCATTTTAAATAAATGCTAAATAATAAATATTATAGAGTTACATTATTAGGGCCTTTTCCATCCTCCTTCCATGGCTTAAAATACAACGGTTGTGGGTTCGATTCTCAGTGACGAGAACGAATTATTTTTATTCTATAACTATGATGACAAAACAAAGCATGACGTTGACTATCTCTCTTCCTACCCGGCTATATGCGAGACACAAGAAAATCCTATAATTATTATATTGGCATGAAATGTAAAAGAAAATTATATCGCGGGATAACTGACTAGTATCTCAAACATATACACGGGAAATTTGCAAAATATTTTAACTGTGACCCCGCGCCTCCTGGTCGGTTTCCAGGAAGCGCGGGATTATTTAGACATCTTAAGTGTGGAATAACACTTCAACAATGTTAAAAATAGACTACTTAGCTTAGATTGTCGTACTTGTCTTCCCATAACGCCACGAATGAAACACCGAACTGAAAATCTTTTTAATATATTAATTTCAATACTTAGACAAGGACTTGAGCCAATGATGTAAAAAAAAGAAACCTTTAAAATTCGTAAGTATCTTAAGCCTCTCGAGATACTTATGAATTCGACTAACCTTTCGACGAATTACGAATTCTTACCTGCAAACCTCTCAATGTCCACGTAACGTTTATCACCGGTTTTGCGACCGCGATACTGTTATTATGTAAATTAAGCACTTTCAGCTTTTATATTATACAGCTATTCCACTCTCTCTGGACGCTAATGTACCCGCAGCGAAAGCGCGGAATTAATAGTATTTCGCCCTGGAGATGAGGTCAGTGGGGCGCCACTCCCCAAGAGCTTGTGACATAAGCCGACCTGATGCCTTATAGTTATGAATTGAACATTAATCTAGTATAAATCTCAAAAAATAATGACAAAAATGGAGACACAAATGAAATATAATAGTTTTATTTTTTAGCTTCTCGTTATATCTCGCACACAGCAGGGTATGCAGAGAGAACCTCGTGTTAAGACACTCCGTTCCCATTTTCAACCGAAAAAAAAACTCTGGAGAAATTGATTCTTAAGTGGTGAAACTCACCGCGCTTTACCTTGACACCAAGGCAAAAATATTAAATATTTAATTTCCCCGAGTGGGAATCGAACCCATAATCAGTTACGTTTGCTTTCACACTTATGTCCTTACGTGACGACTGACCTATAATAATTCAAAAGCCAAAAGCTCTTATATGAAATTGTAATAAAATAAAAAAAATCAAAGGTTACCTTAAACATAAGATATTATATTTAATTTCGTTGTCAATATCAATCACGTCTTTTCATATGCCATTAAATGGGCAAAGGAAATTGAATTGAGGGGCGCATCATACATTCGAATTTCAAGAAATGCCAACACTTGGTTTTCCTTTGTCATTTCTTATGGGATATTTTAAGTATTGAATGTGTAATGTATTAAAGATGTCGATTATATTAGGGTTAATAATTATATTGTAAAATACTTTCTCAATCCTTGAAGATGATGACAAGTCAAAATGGATATCGGTATAGCTATTATAATAAACATCAATGCGTAACGATTATTAGCAATAACAAAATGGCATTACCGGCCAGTTGCGGCGCAGTGGCACAAAGTGTGACTGTAAAATCGACTGGTTGCTTGTTCGATCCCCATTCGAGGAAATGACATATCAAATACCATTTACATTAATATTTTCATGTCTTCGCTATGGTGTTGAGGCAAAGCGCGGTGTAGAGTTCCTTCACTCAACACGCAATGCCTCTAAAACTCGGCGGAAAGTGGGGAACGGAGAAAAGAAGAGAGAAAGAAACGAACCCTGCTGTGTGCGGGATACAGCGTGAAGCTGATTTATTTATCTATTTATTTTTTTCAATTCATTACCATTACTATTTAAAAATTAATAAAAGAACAACAACACATATAACATCTAAAAAACTAAAAAGGTTTGTAATGAAGTTAAAAATGTTCTTAAATTACACAATTCTAATTTGCAATAAAGTTAAATTATAAATAATTAAATATTATACGCTATAATTCACAGTAAATTTATAAAATAGTTAATTACTAAAATAAATAAAATTAAATACGAATCACAAAAATATTTTTAACACTATTTTTTATATTTTCTTTATTGATAACATTACATACATTTAATGGGAGATCATTTATTATTAATTAATTTATTTATTTATATAATTAATTGTATTACTGGGCACAGTCTTTGATCGTTCGTGCAATTTTTATTTCTGAGTTCTCCTTAGTTATCTTATTTGTATATGTTAATTGGAGTTTAGTCGGTCTCAGTAAATCAATATAAAAATTTGACGAATCGGGACTCGAACCCGCGACTCTTAAAAACCATCCAAACTTATAATCTATCGCTACGTCGAAAGTCTTACGTAAAATATAAATAAATAGTCGTTTTTACGTTTTGTGTAAATAATTAAAAAAAATTAATGTCGTTTATGAAAATTATTTTAGTACATTATTTTTTCAATATATAAAATATTAAGAAACAAATAAAATACGATATAAGGTTAGGATATCCTAAATTGCGAGTCGTTGTGGCCTTAAATTATTTTTTGAGACTTTCTATAAAGCAATTGCTCTATCCGCAGTAGGCGAGTGCGCGTGTTAGATTTGCGCTTGGCAATGTATCAATTGACCGGTCGCGTCCTGCTATTTGTGTCGGTCTGACGTTCATGTGACACGTAAAAGCGTAGCCTAGAATGGAAAATAGTCAAGTAATACAAATCATAAATGTGTATTTAGTGTATTTTAATTTATATCTTTATATTTAAATAGTATATTTTGAAATAGATTGCAGATAAATAAGATATCATGTACTAATGTATTTATAACCATATAAGGTACACTTGAGCCTTCCTTTGAGAGGCCGGTCGTGGCGCAGAAGCACAAAGTGTGACTGTAAAATCGACTGGTTGTGGGTGCGATCCTCACTCGAGGACGTGAAATATTTATTTACATTTATATTTTCATTTCTTCGCTCTGGTTTCGAGGCAAAGCGCGGCGTTGAGTTCCGCCACTTAGCACGCAATGCCTCCAGTTTTCAACGGAAAGTGGGGGACGGAGTGTCTTAACACTAGGTTCCCTCTGCCTACCCTGCTGTGTGCGGGATACAGCGTGAAGGTGAGCCTTCCTTTGATCGTTCTTTTTAACTTATAATGTAGCAGGCAAAGCACACACAGGGAATATAGTGTTCTGACACTCTGTTCTCCAACTTCCGCATAATTTTCAAGGCATTGTGGATTGACTGGCGCAACTCAACGCTGAATACTTGTTTCTTAACTAATTAAATAAGAAACTAAATAGTAGAATTCCATTTGAAGCAAACTAGATTATCGTAAAGGAAGATGAGTCTTTAACTATCATTAAAACGTTTAATGCTGTTAATCCCTGGTATAGAGCTAATTGAATGGATTACTGCTGTTGAGTGAGGTCTAACCCAGCACGTTATTTCGTCTTCCTTGGTTTGTTATATAATAACAAATTAATTAATTGTCAATATTATTTTTTATTTTTTCAGCGTCACGCTGTATCCCGCATGCATAGGCAGAGGGAACGTAGTGTTTTAACACTCCGTTCTCCACTTTCGCGGAATTTTTGAGGCGTGTACAGTGGCGGAAATCAACGACTTTGCCTTGTTACCAGAGCAAGAAATAAAAAAAATAAAATATTAATGTACAATAACGGCTATGACGGCCTCAATCGGGATATACATAAAATGAAACTACAAATTGTATTTAGTGATTATTATTCACTAAATATAATTTCGGCTTCACACTGTATCAACAACATCTTAATAAAACCTTTAATCATATTTTTACTTACATATAGCTTTATCGAAATTAATATAATGCAATTGAGTATTGACGATTTAATTGAACCAACGATTTTTTATTTCTCTTCGTTTTGTAACTATGAATAAAAGTCATATTGTGCAAAATATAAATTAAAATGACGGCGACAGTTTCTATTAAACTGAATTGAAAATGATAAAACCAATTCATTTGGCGGAAAAAGATTTTCTTTAATGGTTAATTTTTTTATAGTCGCTTCTATACAATAAACTATACAATAGTTTAATTTTTTATGTTGTATTTTTACATTTACCTTCATTGTTTTAAGTTTTTTCTTATATTAGTTCCACCTCCCATTTGTCAAGAATGCAAGCGAAGTGAAATGGAAAAACCTGATGTCGTTTCTAGCCCTCGTGAATTTTTTTCTTTAGTAGAAGCACATACAACACAAACAACACAACACGAACGCAACACTCACTCGTAATAAAACTCATTAATTTCAATGTAAATAGATTATTGTTAAGTTGGAAGCAACACATAATGCCTCACTTTTAAAATATAATACATTCCAATCCGCAATCTAATTAATATTAATGTACCAAGGCACAATAGCTAAAGTATGTTTAAATTTTAGATTTACTTAGAAAAGATATGTGAAAGAATACTTAACGTTCGTTTGTATGTCTTAAGAGAAAACATTATAAGAGCACATTGTAAATAAATCAGCTTCACGCTGTGTCTCGTACACAGCAGGGAGGCAGAGGGAACCTAGTGCTAAGACACTCCGTTCCCCACTTTCGCCGAGTTCTGGAGGCATTACGTGTTGAGTGGCGGAACTCAGCTCGACACCAGAGCGAAGAAATGAAAATATAAATGTAAATAAATATTTCACTTCCTTGAGTGGGAATCGAACCCACAACCAGTCGATTTTACAGTCACTCTTTGTGCCTCTGAGCCACGATTGACCTCAAAAAAATCAAAAATAAAACGGTGAAACCACGATATCTTGCGGCTATACATATACACATTCTCACTAAATACATATAAAAAACGACGTTGTTTGTTAGAAAATTGATAAAATTTATTTCCAAATATTATTTTACACTTTACCTTAATATAAAATAATGGTCAAGCCTAGTTAATAAATAAAAACGAGAAAACAATGAAAATTAAGTTAACAAAGTATAAAATTTTAACTGCCATCCACCTGTACCTCAATATCGATGAAGTAACAATATTAAATAATTTTATGTAGTAAACCGACAGAAACTTCATCGCTCTACGTGAAAGCCTTTTACGTGGCTTACGTGGATTCACAGCCAATTGACCACAGGGTTTGTAATATATTTTGGCTAAATATTTGTTTTTTAATTAAATTGTATATATTAGATTCATATATATTTCGGTATAGTTGTGAGAACACTGCATATTCTATTTTTTTTTCAGCTACATCCTATATTGCGCATTCAGCAGAGTAGGTAGAGGGAACCTAGTGTCAAGACCTGTACTTGTTCAAGCACTCCGCTTCTGACGGTACGTTCACGGGTTGAATCGCAGAACTTAACACCGCGTTTTGTCAACCAGACCCAGGAAATAAAGTGGACGTCAAGCCGTAACCGTAATGTTTACATTCAAACGTACATAAGTATTATATTGTATAAATATTTAAACAATATCAACAGAACTATAATAGGTATAAATATAAAAATGATTATATTTCAATCATAAGCAGAAATTAATTTTATTCTTTTATACTAAAAGACAGAAAATATTAATATTTCCATTTGTAATAATCCAGAAATTGTTTCAGCATTTCTGGAGGCGTTTTTAATCTAGAGCAACTTGTGCGACCTCGCAGGTTTATTGTTAAATTGAAAGACTTTTAATGTAGATAATGGTTTTAATAATGTAAATTTGACGCAAGTCGCCGTCGTGGGGCAGGGGTACAAAGATGTGATTGTAACGCGACGGTTATGGGTTTGCACTCGAGGAATGAATTTTTATTATTAATATTTTCATTGTTTTGCTCTGACACCAAGGCAAACACACCGGCACCGGCACCGGCGTTGAGTTCCGCTAGAGTTCCGCTACTCAATACCTTCGAAAAATTCGTCTTAAGGCTAGGTTGATTATTTTGCTATAGATAAAGTTTATAATAATGTAAATTTAATCAAAGATAGCTATTTCTTTGTATCATATTAAGGTTTAACAATCAGTACTTACATTAATGTTTCACCTAATTAAGAAATTTTATCCTCAATTCAAGTAAATTTTCTTACATCGAACTTGTCATTCGTTCTTTATTAAAGTTTTAAGCAATTCTATTTTAAGAGGAAACTTTTAATGATGAATGAGATTTCTAATTTTAAATTCGAGCGGAGGGCTCCCTAATAGTCGTTGATGGTCATAATTAAATCTCAGTGATTGCAGATGTAAGACCTCATTTAATTATTAATTATATAAAGGAGTGATTTCTGTCTGTCTGTCAAGATTATTACAGTTGTGCGTTGAGAGATTTCAACATTCAATGGAATAGAATCCACAACCTGTCGCGTTACTCGTACTCTCGCTCAACCTCTGCGCCAAAACTGGCCTTTTATTTTAGTACAATGTAACTTAGTACTAACTTACTAACTATATTCATCATATTTATTTTAATTTTAAGCTTCTTTTCTCTTATATGTGGTCATTATTGGTCGTATAATTTATTTTACACTATTTTTCTCCACTTTCGGGGTCATTCGTGTATTGTCATGCCGACCTATGATAGACCGTGCATCGATCTTTATTTTTGTTCTATTCATGCGGGATACAGTGTGAAGCTGTTTTTTTTAATTATATACATATGTACAATATTTTGTTACTTATGCTAGTCATTACGTAAACCGGAATACATAATGCGGTAAGCCCTTTGAACAAGCAGAGCTGCCCTTTGAACGCTAAAGTTTGTGGGTTCAATTACAACTCAAGGAAGTTTAATTGAAACCGAAATTCAGCTTCACACTGTATTCCCACACGAAACCCTGATTTCATGTGGAATACTACGTGAAGCTGAAAAAATATATATTTTTATAAGGATATATATTTATATGCATAGCCATAAGAACCTGAGGCTTATACCTGGCATAAAGATGAAAAAAACACTAAAAATAATTAAAGTCAACTTTTCAGATACTTTTCCATTAAGCCCGAGCTTAGTTGGAATTGCGCAAGTGCTTATTTAAATTAAATTTACCATTACATTACCTTTTACGTTGCTTTTTTTCTTTGATCCGGCCAAAGTTATGTAACTAAATTCTTAGTAAGTTATATTCTTAAAACATAACTTACTGTAAAACATAAGTACTGAGTACGTATAACCACAACTACAAAATGTTTCTTTCTTCTAAACGTTAGAAAACTGACTGTGTCGTACTCGCACACTAAGGGTTCTGTACCAATTTCAAGATTTTAAGTAGTACCTACTAGTAGCACAATTTATTAAGTTTGACAAAGTTAAGATTGCGGGTGTAAGCGCTCATTTTGTTTGAAATGAACTACAGTTATAACCTTGTAATAATTTTTTTCGTATAAAATATTTATAAATTTTTACGTTATTTATTTTTTCTTTATTCGTATTACTATTTCTTACTTTGTGCCAATTTTCGTAACTAGAGGTCCACGGACGAATCTTACAGGCTTTGTTTACGCGGAATTGAATTTCATACAACATGCAGTAAAAACACGTACACAACTACGTTGTACTTTTTTCATGCTGGAATACATCTCAATACGTCCAGGACGGCACCTTTTTCAAGATCTGCTTTCGTCAACGCTTAGTGTCCGAGATCCATATTGAGTAAGTGATTGTCCAATTGTAAGATTTTGGATGAGTATAGAAGGGTGCTTAATTTCCTTAGTTACACTTTTTGCTGCTATGTTATTACCGTTTGCAGCCATGGCTATCTGAAAGATATCCTCTAAGAACTTAAAGAAACTTGGGATCCTCTCGTTGTACGCTATCAGAGAAGCTAAGTCTGATCTTTCTAGGTTGGTATTCATTAAATTTTCTAGGTGCATACGAGCTGAAGGAAACCATGAGCAGTCTAAGGTTATATGCCGCACTGTTTCTTCGATGCTAGGATCGCAATCGCATCTTGGAGTTTCATTCAGTTTAAATCGATGAAGATAACTGGCAAAACCTCCATGCTCAGACAATATTTGCACGTGTATAGGGCTCCACTTGATGGTTCAGGTGATCTTGAACGCGATTATGACATCGAGAAGAAATTCCCAGGTGGCTGCTCTGGCGTTTGAGGTTGAGTACCTATCCTGCCATCCATCTCTGGAGGAATTCCTCTCGGATATTTTCGTCTTGGATATTAATATCTTTTCGCAATCTCACGATAAATGACCGTAATAGACGGACAACAAATGTTATAAAAGTTCCACTATTTATACGTTTATTTTGAATTATTTCATGAAAACATATCAACATTTTTTATGAAATATAAAAATTGTGTTTGAGATAAAAATTATTACTGCATATAAGAATTCACGTTTAAAAATCCACTGAACAATTTGAGAGTGAAGTTGTGAATTGAATTTTAAGAGGGTTGATGGAGGCACGTTTTAAATACATAACGTTGTGCAGGAATTTTCAATCAGCGTCATTGCTCTACTGCCAGCAATAGTTGCCAAATGTATAGAATTTTCCAGAAAACCCTAAATATTATAAAAACTTAGAAGCTCTATGTATATACCAATTTAGTGCACTAAGATGAGCATTAAATGTATATTTTTTTAATCTATTTTTGTAATACCTTTTTATTAAAACCGCAACAACTTTTTAATCTCTCTTCCATGATATCAAGTTGCATAATGTACCACTGAACTTGGTGACACCCAACCAGACAAACATAACTTTTTTGATTCTAATTATTCAACCCAAATCAAGCACTAATAATGTATTTTACACACCAATAAATCAATCTGCAACAATCAATGTTATAATTTATTAACAATTTAGAACAGGATTTACGGTCTACATCAACATATTTCCATATAAGTTGCTACTCTACTTTGCATCCACACACAAGTGTGACACGTTGCAGATGACAGCTCACAGGATGAATATTCGAAATAGCGTCGCAACCCCACTAAATGAGCCTATCAGGAACAAAGCGACCGACATTTTGCACTAAATCTCGAAAACAGATTAGATTCCAATTTGAATAGGTTATTTATTAATGTTATTTTAAATTATACTTCAATTAATTTAAATAATAAATAATCAATAAATACGAAACTCACTGTCGCACAATAATAGAAGCATGTAAACGACGTATACTGTATCAACAGTAAACGAGACGGTCGTGGGTTCGATTCACATGTGATGCTATAAATAACAAAAAATTTATACAAACGTCCTTTAATAATATTATGTGTATAAGTAAGCAGTTAGTACGTTTAAGAATAATTTTTAATTATATTTCAATCTGTTCAAACTCCTATTTTTAGTACTTAAGAATTGTTCCATAACACACCACTTAGCCTAAACCTTCTTTTTGTTTTAATCCATTATTCACACAGTAGACGTCCACACTATAACGATTTAGTATATCATTATAGGTTTAGGTTACATGGAAAATGCATTTATATAACTTCTTTATTATTTTTTTCCTTTTTTTTTTCAGCTTCACACTGTATTCTTCATGTAGCAGAGTACCTAGGGACCTAGGGACCCTAGTGATACGATTGCACGGCACGGCATTGCGTGTTGAATGACAGAACTCTGCTGATGCTGAATTTTTCTCTGAGACCAGAGCGAAGAAATGAAAATATTAAATACTTAATTTCCTCGCGAGTGATCGAACTCACCACCTGTCCCGTTTGCAATCACATATTTCTGCCCCTGCGTCACTACCGGCCCTATCACTTCTTTATTGAATTAAATATTATAGTACATACGTCCGACCACCATTATAACACACCTATAACTTCTAGATATAATAGTTTTACTCTTAAGAAAAAGCTCATTGGATAAATTGAAAATTTAACTAGGCTACAGAAAAAATAGTTTTTGCCATAATATTATTAATACGAGGAAATGAACACTGAGACCAGTCGTGGCGCAGTGACACAAAGTGTAACTGTAAAACCGACTGGTTGTGGGTTCGATCCCCACTCGAGGAGATGAAATATTTACTTAAATTTATATTTCCATTTCTTCGAATTCGATTCGAATTCATTTCTCTGGTGTCGAAGCAAATGCACGGCGTTGAGTTCTGCCACTCAACACGCAGTGCCACCGAAATTCGGCAGAAATTGGGGAACGGAGTGTTTTGACACTAGGTTCCCTCTGCCTACCCTGCTGTGTGCGGGATAGAGCGTGAAGCTAATTTAATTAAATTTCTTTAATTATTAATTCTATATTATAAATATGTAGTCCAGCGTTTTAAAGATATTTCAACGTCGTATCCTTTAGGGCAGTAGTATTAAATTTCATTCTAAAGTTAATATTTATGAGAATATGAGGATTGGCAATTTCCTTGATATGAAGCGGCGCGGCGTGGAGTCGCTACCTAACTTTGGTTCGATAATATTATAATGTATGGATGTAAACATTTTATAAAGTTAAAAGTATAAAATAGAATTTATAGCTTAGATCATCAACTTCACGCTGTATCAAGACACCATTAACCCTGTTAACAAATTTTCGGACCGGAACTCTTAAAACGAACATTTTAAATATTTCATTTCCCCGAGTAGAAATCGAATCCACAACCGCCGCATCTACAGCCACACGCTTGTGCCACTGCGCCACGACGGTCTATAAAAGATTATTTCTTTTAAAAACTTTTACCTTTTTATAAACGTATGTACCTATGTAATGAATTTCATAGATGATTCTATATAGAGTGTTTTTGATCAGCACCACTTTAGATGAAACCACAGTTTTAAATACTCTATAAAAGCTTATACAATTTTAAAAAATCCCAAAAATGAAAAAGTATTTTTTTCAAACAAAATAAATAATAAAATTATCGTTGTAAAATAAAACGCCGTTTGTCAAGAACGTTGCACGGTGACATAAACCTATCAAAGGGAAACCACCGCATACACCTCATTCCGAAATTGAGTTATATTATTGTAGGTATTGGCGCCAAAGTTCAAAGTTGTTTATCATTTAGTAGTATTTTTGTAGTAGTAAGTTCTTACATTATTGGTATCTATGCGTAACTGCGTCACACGAAATACAGATATGGATTAACACCGTGAAATGGGAAAAAAATCCTACGTCTAAACTGTTGAGATATATTGATTAATTTCTTTAGGTATACTTATTTTTAAAATATTTTAAACTGTTCCCGTAAAAGGATCGCTTACGCTTCCACTCTGTATATGCACTTATTTAAATTGGTATAAAATTAATTTCAACAATGTAAAAAATATATCCACGTTAAATAATATAATCCATGTATTATATTTCTTAATTAAATAGTAATATATGTAATGAAACAGTACACGTGTCATTAAGAAATGAAATCACAAGTCCGTCCTCGAGCTTTATAGGACTAACTGCCTGCAGTGCATTGTAACCACTTCATTAGAGAGCACTTGCTGCAGAGAAGATTAATTGCTTGTTCCATCTAACATTAAAAATGTAGAATTTTTTGTATTTTTTTTTAGCGTCTCGCTGTATTCCGCGCACAGAAGGGCAGGCTTTCCTTTCACTATCCCCTAAACTCTGGAGGCATTGCGTGTCGAGAGGCGGAAATCAAAGCCGCGCTTTGCCTCGACACCAGAGCGAATAAATGGAAATATAAATTTAAGTAAATATTTCTACTCGTCGAGTAGGGATCGAACCCACAACCAGTCGGTTTTACAATCACACTTTGTGCCCCTGCACCACCACTGGCCTCAAATGCCTTATTCTTAAATTACATTATTATAAATAAAAACAATGATATTAAGTGATATATTTTTGTTGGGTGTGTGAAATAAATATAATTCTGATATCTAATATACATTTACTCGAATGTAAATATTTTTCACGTCAGTAAACGAAAATGACATCCTAGTTTATATAAATAAACCCGTAGTATTTAAAAAAAAAAAAAAAAATATATTCACTATCTGAATATATTTTTATTTTGTATATTTTATTTTTTTAGTTATATTTAAAAAAAAATAGAAGAGCAGAGTATAGACGTATATATGTGTGCAGCAAAGTGGAATTTCAAGATCCAACAATCAGTTTTGTCAGATATTTATTAATATAATAGAAGTAAAACGAACTGTCAAGGCTAAGCGCGGCGTTGAGTTCTGCCACTCAACACGCAATGCCTCAAGAATTCGGCAGGAAGTAGGGAAGGAAGTGTCTTACCACAAGGTTCCCTCCGCCTACTCTGCTGTGTGCGGGATACAGCGTGAAGCTGATTTATTTGTTATTTTTATTTTAAAAAGAACTCAAGTCATTTCGTTCTCCACATTCCGCCCAAATCATTGTTTGCTGAGAGGAGTAACTAAATTCGGATTCGGAAATAAATAATAAAATTATATGTTTTTATAGTAGTCGCAAAAAAAATATTATCGATATTTATTACGCACATAAAAGACAGAGACTTTAAAACAAGTTCAATTTTTTTTGCGTGGTCACAGCATGTAATATGAATACTAAGACTTCATTTCTATTCCATATTACCTATTGTTAATTACTCTCGTACAAATGTATTATCGTTAACTAACAGTTGAGCTAAAGCTCCAAATGCGTTAAGCCAAATTTGTAAACTAACTCGTACTGTGTGTGCTGTGTGATTAAATTTGAATGTAATTACAATAGCTACAGTTATTGCTGATTTGCGAAATCTTAACTTTTGATATTTGATTGTGGATTTTAGCTTTGATAATATACAATATATATATTATAATATCAAATACAAATTGAATTTTGTTTAAATTAGACTCTCACTGAGTCTAATTTTATATAGGGTGGGCAAAGGGAACCTAGTGTTAAGACACTCCGTTCTTCACTTTCATTAAGAAGAGAGGCGTCTCGAGTGGCGGAGCTCAAGGCCGGGCTTCTGCCTTAGAGCCAGAGCGAAGAAATGAAAGTATTAATAAATAATAATTCATTCCACCGAGTGGGGCTCAAACCCACAACCGCGTTACAGTCACACTCTTGAGCTCCTGCGCCACGATGGCTCCGAGAAGTAGAGAACAGAAGATAATATGAAGCTTATTTCTACTTCTATTTATTACATCTATTTTAGCATATTGATATACCTATAATATATTACAAAGTTTCTAAAATATCACTTAACAGGTCACGTTGCCTTCAACAGTCAAGTTCCAAGGAACAACTCAGCAATTTCTAGTTTAGGCAATTTCTACCTTAGGAAACATGGAAAGGTTAATTTAAAAATTTTACAGTTGTAACATTCTCAAATGGCAAAACACAATGACTAAAAATTTCAACACATCATTAGTATTGGAGAACCTTTGTAATCAACTCTCATGAGGTAAAATGGGTGAAATTTTAATATTTTTAATTGAATAATCTGAAACCTAAAATGATAGAGGGAATCTGAACCGCAGGGTAAGCAGGGGTAACCAACAGTTAAGATACTAAATTCCCCATTTTTCGCCAAATTCTGGAGGCTTTGCATGAGTTGCGGAATTCAATGCCTCGTCACCAGAGCGAAGAAAATTAATGAATAAATATATTTTTTTTTAGGAATCGAACCCACAACCTATTATTATATTTGCTATCACCTGTTTGTGCCTCTGCACCACTGGCCTCATCACACAACTAAAAAAAAGGCCGATACATAGTTATAATTTTATATGAAATTTAAAGAGATCGTTAGATGCTTTAATCGGTCCCCGACTGGCCCTCTATACACAATTTTTATTATTATGCTCAAACAACAATATGCTACAATTTTTACATTTTAACATAAAAGTTTCCTCTGGTGTCTTAAGTAGCCTGAGACGCTAAGTGCATTAGGTTGTTTTAAAAATAAATTGCGCTTTGTATCTACGTAAGGAAAACTTTATAAAAGTACCTACTTTGGATCTGTTATTCTTCCTCGCATACATATATTACAAGACCTGCATTATTTATCTTTTAAGTGGTGTCTATTCTTTTATATACACATTACACAATATATTGAAATCAGTCAAGGCGGAAGGCCACAAGCTAATGACCATGTTGTAAATTCAATTTAACTCAAGGCAATGAAATATTTAATATTTTCATTTCCTCGCTCTGGTGAAATGGTACTCAACGCCTCTAAAAATTAACATAAAGTGGGTAACGGAAGTGTCTTAATGGGAACGGAGTGCCAATTTTCCTCCGCCTACTATGTGTAGGATACAAATGCGTGACGCTAAAAAAAACAATTTATTATGCGATAATAGCAAATACTCGAATTTTATCAATTAAAACATTTTACATAACTACAACATAGATTTTACTATTTTTGACTATTTCATTATTTTGATGTGTAATTTTACGATTTTGATGTCAAAGTATAACTCTGAATTAGGGCAATAAAATGTCAGAGCCACTTAAATTGCTAACAAATTTCACTTTAATTGGCGCTCTTCTTTACATATTTTAGGGCCGCAGACAGCCAAGAGTAATTATTGTCAATTATAGCTTTTATATCAATTGAGAATTTTTTAAGGTATTTTTTGAAGTCTCTACAAGATATCCTTTTCATCTAACTAGTACATCATTAGCTGTCGACGATGAAGTAAAAATATTTGCATGACATGGTAAAGACCGCTAGCGGGACACTACATTCTCATTAAGACATTTCCGTTCCCCAATTTCTGCTGAATTCATGCATTACATGTTGAGAAGGAACTCAACGCCACGCAGTACCTTTTTTTCCAAAGCAAGGCTCAAAAAATATATGTTTCATTTCGATCGACGAAATGAAAAATAAATTAAGATAAATATTTAATTTTATAGAGTGGTGATCGAACCCACAACCAGTTGCGCTTACAATGAGTCAGACACACTTTTTGCCCCTCATATGATAGAAATACTCATAATAGATAATTCAAAATCAACAAATGCCCTCTTAATGTCATATATTAATAGTATTTTATAAATAAATACAATTAAGAACAAGAATTGAAATGAGACGTAATTCAGTTTAAACACAATTATTTTATCGCACAGAAAGCTCCACGTGACTATAAAAGCGTAAAAAATCCATGCAAATGGCGCAGTTTACATATAATTATGACGCGCAACACAAGTTGCGAGGCTTGGTACGACTCAGTTAATTAGAATAAATAATACTGCGCATTGTGATGTCATAATACATCACTAGCCTATCGACTGTCGAGCCCTCACTGTGCCTTCACTGCTTCCCAATATACCCCCTCTTAAGTAAACAATAAATTAAATTGGAACAAGGTCAGAATTGATGTCGAACAAATAAATCTCATTGCGTAGGCACATTATTGAATTCTTTTGCGAGTAAAATACTTGAAAATATATATTTTTTTGTCTTCTCCCATCTCCTTTATTTGAAGGGGTAGACAGAAAGTATCGATGTTATAAATCAAACTGTTTTCCACTTTCTGCTAATTTAAAGATATCGTTTAATCGGGGTGGTTGTAAACAATGTTTCACTTCACTTCACTTCACATTATTTAAGTGTCATAATAGCCTTCGATTACAGCTTACATCATATTGTCTGCTAACTATATAATTAATTAAGTTAAGAAGTAAATACATACAAGATATACAGTCCTTTCTTTTACTTTGCATTATTTAAGATATTAAATTTTCCAATTTCCGAGTAAGCACGAAGCACTATCCCCAACATATGGAAGGATCTCGAACGCGCATATCGCAATATTCAAATTATTATACGTTTTTTGAAGTGCCTCACTTTTTCTAGGCTACACAGATGAACACCTACGTACAAAGATATCAGATGTATTTTTATTTATACCTATTCGTATATTCAAAATTTGGAACAACAACAGTTTGTAACAGTCAACAACAAACAACGCCCTCATCGTCTTTGATATCTGCAAAAAACCAAAGAACGAAAATGGAGCCTTACCTTAGATAAAGTGGACAAACTTTCATAAAAGCTGCTTTCTTTTTTATACAGTAAATTAACTGTTCTCTCGAAATTTTGGGCTTAAAAAACTAATGTTCTCATACATTTTGCTTGTCGATTATAAAAGCTTTCTTTGTGGTATTCAATTAAAATTATTTTCAAAGAGAATAGTATAATATTATATAATAATTTAAGTGTTTGTGCTATGTGTTACTACAAAAATGAATAAAACTCTTTCATATTTTGTTCAATATTATTTAATTGAGAGACCAAATTCAATTCGTTTCGTTCGTATAATTTAAAAAGTACATTGTTAAAAGAACAAAACGAAAAAATATTGTGGCTCGTGAATTTAAATTCGATTCATCGTTCAACTAAAATTCAATAAAGTAACTATCCTTTCACAGAAACACTATTCTTTTCTCCTCAAGTGACCGTAAAACAGCATTGAGTGGGATTGGCACAATTTAATATTCTGCGCCAGTAATTCAGAAAGGAATGGCTGTTAAGAGACGATTGTAAACGTCTTTGTAGAAATGGCCTTTTGTATTGCAATCTTTAAAATACTTAAAAGTTTGCTTATGAATTCTATAAAATGACAATATTATAAATAATATTTTTTTAATATATATATTTTTATTGATTTAACAAAATTCTTACCGTGCTAAGTAGGTGGTTATTTGGGATAATTTTAGAAATTATTAAAGTATTGATTCTCATTTTATTTTTGATTAGATTAAAGAATTAACTAGGAAAACTGGAAGAAAAACAATCTTTGATACAAAAAACTTACCACAAATAGACTCGTATAGAAACGGATCGCATACAGAAAACCAAGCTTTTTGTTTCTAGTATAAATATTCATTCGAAAAGGATTCAAATCCATATTTTTTATATATTTTTTATTTTACTCATCTTATATAATATACTTATGTACATATGTATGTACTTATGTACAGTGTGGATAAATCACTGAGTAGAAATTACTCTGTGATTTATCCACGAAAACCGAACTTACTTACCATTTTTGTTACTACGTCAGTAGTCTTTAAATATTCCGTATAGATATCGACCTAAAACAACACATATATTCTTGTGATCGTGATATATTCTGTGATAATGGATGGATGGGATGGGATCTAGTATACTATAGGATTAAGTTTCTTTGCTAGCCTTCCAAAATCTAACCTTCTGCCCTAAAATAAGATTCGTATTGAGTAAACAGTCTCAATAATTTGATTGCCTAACTTTAAAATGCAAGATTATTTATTTTATTTATTGAAAAAATGCAATTCCTTTAATTGTAGCTCTAGCTACAAGCTCTATCTCGCACATAGCAGCGTAGGCAGAAGGAATATGGGGACCTAATTTGATATTAGACACTCCGTTCTCCATCAAGACTATTCCGTATCATACTTTCTGATGAATTTTTGAAGCATTGCTTACGTACGTACGGCGGAACTCAACGTGGCGCTTTTTCTCGTAACCAGAGCGACGAAAATTAATATTCTTTAATTATTTATTATATAAAAATATTCTATTCAAGGTCTAACGATAGTTTTCTTATATTTAATTAATAGATTCTATAACACAAAATTATTAATGAAATATATTACATAAATTAAACTTTTAAGAGCAAATCTAAAACTTAAAACAAAACGGCGATACTTTTGTTCGCTTTAGTAGTAATTTTAGTAAAAGCTTGGGCGGTTTACTTAAAAATTTCATGACCTCCTGTGGTTTCTTGCGACTGTTAAATGCTCTCTCATAATTACCTTTTGCAGGCTGTATCCACACCGCTCTGGCTACGGAAAACTCTATTATAATATATCTCTATATGCTGTGTTATAATATTTCTCTTTATTATATTTTTATAACCTGCTTTTTAATATTAGAATTTTATAACAATTTTTATTTATGTATTTTTAGGTGTGTTTTCAATCGTGTAGAGAATGACAAAGTGGTATTAGAAAAACACGTTTGGTGGAGTTTAAAGCATCAGGTTGTCTATCACTGCCCAAAAATTTATATACCTAACCGTCTGCCAGTCCGGTGACGCTGTTAAGACCATACCAGGTCAACAGCATTAAGTCCATCAGAAAAAAAAAAAACCCAAACGCCTTTTAGTATAGGTATGATACATATATGTGTATGTTACTATAAAAGGGACAGGTTGTAAGTTCGAATCCGTGAAATTGATATATTTGTTTTAATTAAAAGTTACAATATTATGCTAGGTTAACTTTTGTGTATCATAAACTAGAACATTAAGACAACGTATCGGCCCTAGAGGTTTCCTACAGCTACAGTATTTATATATACTGATTAGAAAAAAAATCAGAAGCCCAAATAATTCCGGTAATTCCATAATGGGTTACCTTCAAATAAACTGATAGGTATTAAAAAATCAGCTTCACGCTATATCCCGCACACAGCAGGATAGGCAGAGGGAACATAGTGCTAAGACACAACGTTCCCGACTTTCTGTCGAATTCTGGAGGCAATACGTGCTTGTGCCGTGTGATCCCGGCCTAGAATATTATCATCCTGGTACTGGTGGTGTCGTAAGAGGCGATAAAGTACGTGTGGTAGAGTCACGTCGCCAGCAATGGCAACACGCATGGACAGACTCAACCGGATCATTACCACCCCCGGCATTTAAAACCGGCGTGAAGTAGTGCCTTTATGCCACTACGATTCGCATCAGGTAATGCCGGGCTCCCGAGACCAAACCATCTTAAAGGCCGGCAACGCATCTGTAGCTCCTCTGGGGTTGTAGGGGTCGTGGACGGCGGTAATCACTTACCATCAGTGACCCGAACGTTTGCCGTGTCTTTTCCATAAAAAAGAGTGGCAGAACTCAACGCCGTGCTTTGCTCAACACCAGAGCGAGGAAATGTAAATATAAATGTAAGTAAATATTTCATCTCCTCGAAAGTGAGTGGGGATCGAACCCACAACCAGTCCATATACCATATATATATATATATATAGTAGTATACCACATACATTGTACCATATATATATATATATATATATATATATATATATATATATATATATATATATATATTAAAAATACTAGTGCTAATTAAGTAAAAGAAATAATAATAATCAGCTTCACGCTGTATCCCGCACACAGCAGAGTAGGCAGAGGGAACCTAGTGTTAAAACACTCCATTCCCCACTTTCCGCCTAATTCTGGAGATAATAAATTTATTTATACACTATTAAATTTATTTATACACTATGAAAAAAATTAAATTAAATTAGCTTCACGCTATATCCCACACCTAGCAGGGTAGGCAGAGGGAACCTGGTATTAAGACGCTCCGTTCCTCCCTTACCGTCGATTTTTTCGGGGCATTGCGTATTGAGTTGCCTTGGTGCCACAGCGAAAAAATGAAAATATTGTAAAATAATATTTTAATCCCCCAAGTGGAGATCGAACACATGACCCTGGCGTTACAGTTCTTTTGCACGCTCTTTTGCACCTTGGCACGACGGCCTCATATTTTGTATCGTTATATTTAGCCTCATTATAGTAACATTGAACAAAACCAAAATAATTTTATCATACAATTATAGATACATGTACTGCATAAATCTTATATATTAAATCTTTAAAAAGTCAAAAAATATAAAAAAATAAATCCTTAAAAATAGCAAACGGCACAGGTGATTTTTTAACAGAAATTTAAGCGAATTTCGTGAGGAAATATGTTTCCTTCCCTGCTATACGCGAGATACAGCGTGAAGCCTATAGATAACAATGCCAATTTTTTTTGGCCATTATGTATATCAAATTTTATCAAAGTATTATTTTGTACTTAAGGAATTATTAATATTTTATAGTTGTAAGAAATGGTAAATATACATTACCGTATATTTACATTATTTTCTTTACTTCGACTCTTAACTTAACACGACTTTCTATACAATACATCTTCTTAAATATATCTTCTCGTGGAATAAGAATAAGTGACACTTGTCAGTTTTGATTAAATTTCTAAAAAAACGTAGGTATTCTCTCCAAATAAGAGCCGTAAACAAAGAAAGAAACGGAATTCTTGTTATTTCCTCAATGCCTAACATTTAGCTTTAGCTTTATTTCCGATAAGAATTTTCACCTTATTTATTTTAATGAAAACATAGTTTTTTATTTTCATTTTTACATTTATTGACGATTTGTGTGTATTTTGTTAACAATAATATTTCTTTAAAAGAAACTATGACAAAAACCGATCAAAAATGACTCAAAAAAACTATCAATCTTTGAGTTAAGACTTAGTTATTCTTGCCTTTTTGACAATAACTAATACAAATGCGTGTACAGCACCATATAATTTCAGCATATTTTGTTAAAATATATATTATTTTTCGCTATTTCTTCAATTACAATCGTCCCATTATAACATTCATTGATTTGGTTGTTACTTGGCATCTTTGTTGTTTTTTTGTAAATTTAAAATAAATTATGTTTTAATATTTAGGTGTAGGTGTACTGGCTTCACTATCACGGGAGCTCGTGCGGTTTCCCCGATATAACGCTAATTGAGCACTTCCACTATGTCGAGCAATATAGCTTTTGCATTTCACTGTAGGGGCCAATAAATTCAAGCTAGAGGCAGGGGATAAATTACAATTCTCCCCAGGATATATCTGGTCCGTGAATCATCACAATCACTATCACTATCACGTGGATTATCACTATCACTATCACGTGGATCATCCAACAGTTCGCCAGAAGCCACCTCTCAGCCTCACGCTGTATACCACATGCAGGGTAGACAGGGGGAACTTCGAGTCTACACTCCACTTTCTGCCGAATTTTCGGGCCCCGTCGAACCCACAACCGTCGCATTACAGTCACTCGCTTGCCCCTGCGCGAGGACAATGTCAATTATTTATTTAAATATTTTAACAATAAAGAATCATTAATCAATATTCATTACTATTATCGAAATCAATTTCGTTAAGTATCCATTGTTTATTGAGTACGTTTATAATCCTGAAAGTTTGTCACGGAGGCACTCACAGAGTAGCTATGAAATTTGACGTTTAATTTATGCTCGAACGAAAAGTTTCGGTGAACCCTCATTGCGAAGAGTAATGAGTATCGGGAAAACTTGCCAAGTAACTGACGGTACCATAATATTAAGGAAAATTTCTTATGATAATTATGTATTATGTCTCTTACTATCTTTATTTTATAATAAAGCGCAAAAATATAATATTTAGAGACAATGCGTATTGGTGGGGTTCAGTGCCTCGCTCTGCCTCGTTACCAGAGCGAAGGTATAAAAATATTCAATATCTCATTTCCTCGAGTGGGAATCGAACCTGTCACATTTAGAGTCACACGCTTGTGCCCTTGTGCCACAACTGGCCTCGATTAGCTATACATACGTTCTTGATTTTATATATATATCTGTAGTGTACTTATGAAAACTATTAATATGAAAGTTTAACTTAGGTTATCGTAAGTTACATAATAATTTTAAATTTCTTTTGAAATAAAAAAAGTATCACTTAAGACACTTTCGTCTCCCACTTTCCAGAAGAAAGAATTAGGCAGAATCTGGAAGAAATGTCAAAGTTAATTATTATATTCATATTTGTATATATTTTTTAGCTTTAGCCTTTATCTCTTACAGTACCCTGTTCCCGATTCCATCCTGGAATGCCAAACGCTACCATTCAATTTCCTTCATAATTTTTTTTGCTCTTCTTTCTCAGTATGTTCTACACTGTATTGTACGGAAGTGTCTTAACACTAGGTTACCACGTTCCTTCTCCCTACGATATGCAGGATACAGCGTGAAACGAAAAAAAAGAAATAAAAGAACTATACGAGTACGTATTTTAAAAAGTATATTACGTTTTCATTTGTATGCTGCAGTATACGGTAAGCCACCGCAATCAATTTTTGAAGGACGAATGAAAATGCTACTCTGCCCATTTGATGGTGCAATAATATTATTGTATCATTATTATTTTTTTTTGAACGTTTTAGTGATCATTTTAAAATATGCGTATATTTAACACGATTCCATTAACGAAATATAATAACAATATTGTTATTGCAAAAAGTATATTAAGCTACAATAAACAGCAAATGTATTTATCTTTATGGAACGTAGCAATTTAATAGGGCTCTTAATATCGAAAACCTTACTATTGAATATCGAAAATTATTATTTATGTTTTATATTCATAAATTTACTTGGGGCCAGCAGCAGCAGTCAGCAGAACAAGCGTGTGACCGATTGTGGGTTCAATTTCTGCTCGAGAGAAAAACTAAACTAAACCAGCTACGCTTTATCTTTTGCGGGTTAGTCAGAGAGAACGGAGCGCCAAACGCTACGGTCTCTACATACCTCTTTCACCTCGTCCACTGTCATCACCCTCTTCAACCCCCGGGGAAAGTTACATAAAAAGTATGAGGACCCTCCTCATGCTTTTTACGTGACCATCCTCCAGTATCTTTGGTACTGTGTTTTCGAAGGTCAACCGGAGGTCTCTCCCTACCTCTCTTACCGCTCACTTTTCCATCATAATTCTTTTTTGCCATTCTTTCATCACTCATTCATTAGCATTGTGTACGGCCAAACGCGCAACTGTGCTGATGTTTCGCCGTTACATGAATGCAGTTAAGGTTCCGTTACCGGCAAATATTTTTATTTCTTCGCGTTGGTGTTGAGGCAAAACGCGAGGAGCAGATTGTGCTAGCACTAGGCTCCCTCTGCTTATCTTGCTACATGCAGGATGCAGCGTGTGAAAAACAATTCATATTTTAAGACTATTTTTATTAATGAAAAAAAAAAATGTGTTATACTTTTGGCATGAGAGAAATGGAAAAAAAATTGAGTTAAAGTACTTTTTAACTAGTTTACGAGAGGAGTTGTACTAAGTTCCGTCGTTAAAACTCATAACTACCGCGCCGCATTTATAGTAACTATTCGATAATCTCTACGCAGGACTGAAAGTTTATTTTTTTTAATAATTTATTTTAGAGGCCAGTCGTGGCGCAGGGGCGCAAAGTGTGACTGTAATCGTGACGACAGGTTCGATTCCCACTATTAATTAATTATTTATGTACACTATATACTATTTATTAAAAAGTCAATTATAAAGCTAAGTTACATTGAATTACTTAAAATATTTCCCTTTATACAACATTTACTTTTTCTTTCGCATTAATAGTAAAAACAAAAAAAAATTATATGTCACCCTTGAAAGGATCTCGTTGGTCGTGTGAAAAGCATTGATTCATATACATTATTTCTAAACATAATTTTAAAAATATGTTAACTATGTCGTTTAGGAACAGTGCTTTTTTAAATATACAAAATATCTAGAAATACATTAAATACAACAAAAAGTTAGGATATCCCAAATTGCAAGTCGTTGTGGCCTTAAATTCATTTTTGAGACTTTCTATAAAGCAATTGCTCTATCCGCAGTAGGAGAGTGCGCGTGTTAGAGTTCCGCTTGGCAATGTATCAATTGACCGTTCGCGTCCTGTTATTTGTGTCGGTCTGACGTTAGTGCATCTGACACGAAAAGGCTAACCTAGAATGGAAAACGGTCAAGTAATACAAATTATAAATATATATTTACTGTATTTCACGCTGTATCCCGCATATAGCAGGGTACGCATAGAACTGTGTTTCCCACTTTCCCCCGAATTTTCGAGACACTGCGTGTTAAGTGGCGGGTCTGAAACCCGCGCTTTGCCTTGTTACCAGAACGAACAAATGAAAATATCAATATATAATAACTCAGTTCCCCGACAGCGAATTGATCACACAACCCTCGATTACAATCACACGCTTGTTCCACTGTGCCACGACGGCCTCAAATGATGGCTTTTGGCAAAACTCAACGCTGTTTCTTAACTATTTAAATAAGAAATTGGATAGTAAATTTCCATTTCAAGCAAATAAAATTATCGTAAAATAAGATGAGTCTTTAACTATCATTAAAACGTTTAATGCTGTTAATCCCTGGTATAGAGCTAATTGAATGGATTACTGCTGTTGAGTGAGGTCTAACTCAGCACGTTCCGTCGTCTTCTTTGGTATTTAATAACAAATTAATCAACTGTGATTATTATTATTATTGTAATTTCACGCAGTATCCCGCATATATAGTATGCAGTGGGAACCAAGTGTTATGACACTCCGTTCTCTATTTTTCGCGAAATTTCCGAAGCGTTAAGAATGGCGGAACTCAGCACCGCGCTTTGGTCTGTTACCAGAGCGAAGAAAGTTAAATATTAATAGGTCATTATTCATCGCCCGAGTGGGGGTATCTAAGCCACAACCATCGCGATTACAGTCACACTCTTATGCCACTGCGCCGAGACGTCCTCATTTACGATATATATAAAAGTCAACTAACTATATAATATAGTTATATTTAGTGATTATTACTGACTAAATGTAAGCTGAGCTTCTCGCTGTATCCCGCATTTTTAATTATTTCGTGTATGATATAAATTTATACGCTTTAATTTAAAATTTCGAAATGGAATATACATTTAATAAAAAAATTGTATTTTATTTTTTACTTTCATATTAATTCATTGAAATTGATAAAACACAATTGAGTTTAAACTTTACTTTATTTAATTAAAGCAACTAAAAGATTTTTTTTATATTTCTCTTTGCTTTGTTTTGGGGCTGTGAATGAAAGTCTTTATCTGCAAAATACAAATTAATTTGACATTTCAATAAATGACGGTGACAGTTTCAATTAAGCAAATCGTTGGCCGGAAACAAACGACTCTCTTTAATGGTATTTATTTTGTAGTTGCTTTTGGTTTGGTTTCTCTTAATATGGCGTTCCGAGCGTGCCAGTTGAGCACAAAATCACTTCGCCAATGTCACGTTGAATGGATTAGTTGCTTTTATACATTAGTTTAATTTTGACGTTTACTTCCATTATATGAAGGTAAGGCATTATATTACCGCTTAGTAATTATTAAGAAAATTATTCTAAACGGAAACGGCCTGATATTGTGCCTAACCATTGCGACTTTATATTGTCTTGTTAAAACATATTTACGCAATTGTGGTCAAAAACATTACTTTCAATATAATAATAATAAGATTAATGTTTAGTTAGAGTGGCAATGGATCTGGTTTACGTAAAAAAACGATATTTGAAAAAAAACTTAATTTTTTATAATAAATTTTAAAAGAAAACACAATTACAAGAAAATAAATAATTTAACTTATTAGAAAATAAATTAAGCGACGTTATTTGGCTTGTCTTATAGCGTGTGACGTGTCCTCGGTGCTCAATATTCATGAGGATCACGTCAGTTCAGGTACGTCAATCAGTTTAATTAGAGACCTTGTGTCTCTAAATGTACATGAAATGATAATTAACTACAATCCAGAGTCTACTATGGCTTTATAATTTATATTATAATTTATTGTTATAGTGAATTACAAATAAATAAATATTTTATTGTAATAACATAGATAAAGACGTAATGACGTTTTGGAAGACTTGCACTTAACCGGTTTTATTAGTTTCAAGAAGTATATTCCGTTTAAAGTGTCTAATTATATCATTCTATTATATAACAAGTTTTGACATGACATGACATATTGACACAGTAGTGTGATTTTATTCATAAAATCAAATAAAATCGAACCCACAACCAGCCGGTTTAAGCCGGTAAGTAACACTTTGTATCCCTGCGCCACGACTAGCCTCTGCTTTTTATTAATATTAATATTAATATTAATGCAATTTGTTAATAATCGATACGCGTTGATGTTTATTAATATTTATTTATTATATATATTTTCACTTGTCATCATTTTCAAAAAAAAAGGTATTTTACAAAACCATTATTAACCTTAATATTATCCATATTCAGTCTCCAAAATATTTCATAAGCAATGACAAAGGAAAACGAAATTTTGGCATTTCGTGAAATTCGAATATACGTATGATGCGCGCCTCAACTCAATTTCCTTTTCGTGTTTATTGGCATATGAGACGACGTGATTGATATTGACACTAAAAATTAAATACACCCTATATTTATGCTTAAAGTAACTGTAATTTTTTTTCTCTTTTTCTTTTCTTTTCTTGGATTTCATATAAAAGCTTTTAGTTTTTGCATTAACATAGGCCAGTCGTGACGCAGGGGCACAAGTGTGTGACTGTAAACGCGACTGGGTGTGGATTCGATCGCCACTTGAGACGATGAAATATTTACTTAAATTTATAGACAAAACGCGGCGTTGAGTTCTACCACTCAATACGCAATGCCTCCAGAATTCGGCAGAAACTGGGGAACGTAGTGTCTTAACACTAGGTTCCCTCCGCCTATCCTGCTGTGTGCGGGATACATGAACCTGATTTTTAGTATTAAATATAAAATTGAAACACTGGTAGCAAAGTAAGGAATAATTTCGACAAAAATAATATTTAATAAATATTCCGGAAAATCTTAAGCTTATAGTGTGTGAATTTATCAGCTTCATATAAATCAATATATCTTAGTATAAATACCGAGGGTTAGTAATTTACTGATCCGGAAGTAGGACAAGGTCGGAGGACTGTTGATATTGAGCAAACAGTTTTTTATCCCGAGAAATCGGAAAAGGAAAAAGGTTAAAATATTTCTACTTTTACTGGGACACAATTACAAAAGTTAAAGCTTGGAGCTTTATATGCGGTGATATTCTTCTTAGTAAGAAATACGAATAAATGTCTTGTATTTTATGGAAATCATACTTTATTATGGATTTGTTTGTATTTTATATGATTTAAAATTAAACAAGTAGGTCCTTATTATAACTTGACTTAACTAACACTGATGAAATATTTAATATTTTCATTTTTTCGCTCTGGTATTGAGTCAAAGGGCTGTGTTGAGTTCCGCTACTCTACAAGCAATGAAGAATTCGATGGAAAGTGGGAAGCGAAATGTCTTAACATTAGGCTTCATCTGTATATCCAGCAACATACGAGATACAGCGTGAAGCTAAAAAAATGTTATAATCAGGTTTAGTTTCACGCTCTATCACTCAGGGTAAGCAGGTTGAACCTTGTGTTAAGACACTCTGTTCCCCACTTTGAACCAAAATCTGGAGGCATTGTGTGTAGAGTGGAGTAATTGAGTTGCGCCAGGTTTTGCCTCGACACCAGAGCAAAGAAATGAAAATATAATTAGGAGACTGCCGTACTACAATATGTCAACTGTCAAATATAGTACTTCATAGTGAGAGCAGTCAGTGTCAAGCTGCCAACATTTGGCTCGCGCCTTTTCATTTGTTATAAGAGTTACTGATTTAAGGGGTTGTATTCGATGTGATTTGTTATTAGGTTGTTACTAACTCATTGTTAGCAAGTTATAAAGTAATTTAACTAATAAATATTGTGAATTGATTAAAGGTGCTGCTATATTTAACACTGAGTAAATACCTATATAGGTTGTCAAATGTTATTGGTGTTTTATGTAATTATTTTGTCATTTAAACTGTTGTGTTGTTTTCCTTTTTTACATTTCACTTCTGAAACCTAATTATATACATTTAAATAAATATTTAATTTTACGAGTGCGAATCGAACCCACACCCAATCGATTTTACAGTTACACTTTGTTCCCCTGCACTACGATTGGCCTTAAAAATATATAATATATTTCGAGACCATTTCTTCTTAACGTATGTATATTATACTCATTAGCCCAATTTAAATTCTTGTCTCGGGCCTCGTTACATATGATCTTAAATCGATTAGTAAGGCAGTTTGTCTTCAGCATATCACTGATCACTTCTCTATAGCTGTGTAAAATGTATATATTGGTTCCAACACGGCTGGAGTCTACAAGTTTCGTAATACTACTAAGTTTATATTAAGTAATAAATTATATATCAATTTTTAAAATTGATGATTAAAATGTATATTGAATGTAATTAAGATTATTGTAATTCATATCCCACAACATGTTATGCAGAGGGAACTTGGGAACCTAGTGCTACGATACTGCGCTCTCATTAAGACACTTTCGTTCCGAAATCTCGAGACGTTGCAGGTTGAGTAGCGGAACCCAACGCCACGTTTTGTCTAGTTACCAGAGCGAAGAAATTAAAATATTGAATATTTCATTCCCTCGGATCCTACAACCTTTGTCTAATGATGCATTTTTTGTTTCTTTTAACGCGCTTTGTGCTTTTCCGTTTGTTTAATATTTTCAACAGCTAGCTTTTCTGCCCCAAATGTCCATACACTTGTTCATATGACGACTTGATCAGGGCAACAAATACCGCAGTCAACGTGGCTAAACACTGGCAAAATATTATATAAATTCCCAAGCATTGACACGAAGAAGAAGAAGAAGAAGAATAGCTAGTGCTTTTTTTCCCGGATTTTTTTCTCAATAAACATCTTTTTCATAAAGGTTGACTTTGCTGTGAACTTCACTTCACTTTATACAAATATCTAATACTCAGCTCTCAAATTGAGAAAACTAACAAAATTTTCAGGGAGTGAATGATGTACTTGAGTCTATTAAATGATACCATGTTCATCTCTATACATGCTGGGCCCAAAAATGTATGCATTTTTTTCAGTCTGCTTATGTATATAGTAACACGTACAAACTACGCATACAGAATAAAATTAAATATTAACAGAATAGAATAATTATATGGTATGCCTATGCCTCAATCTGATATTAATTTCAGTTTTGTCCTCCACGCGAGATAATTGGTAATGGTGGTAATGACAGACAGACAGACGATGAAACGATCCTATAGGGGTGTTCTTTTTAAGTACAGAATTCAAATATTTGTGTTCCACTCCGAGGTTATTTTGAGAGTAAAAAATCAAAATACGCAAATTTCATCATAAAAATACATATGTAATCGTCGCTTATAACTGGATAATATATAAATACCTAAACAAAATCCTTCGAATGGGAATCGAATCCAAAACCGTTGCATTTGTGCCCCTGCGCCACAATAGCTCTTTAACATTTTACTTGTGACTATAACTTTAACACCTAATACGTGAAGTAAATAAAATAAATCAGCTTCACGCTACACAACACAACTTAACAGCAGGATAGGCAGAGGAAGCCTAGTGTTAAGACACTCCGTTCCCGACTTTCTGCCAAGTTCTGGCATTGCGTGTTTTGCGTGTAGCGGAACTCAACGCCGCTCTTTGCCTCTACACCAGAGCGAAGAAACGAAAATATAATTGTAAATAAATGTTTCATTTCCTCAAGTGGGGATCGAATCCACAAGCAGTCGATTTTACAGTCACACCTTCACACGACTGACCTACGTGAAGTATACTTTACACATTAAGACATTCTGAGCACATTATAGAATAGGGTGTTTTAGTTTCGTAATATTTCGAAACAAAACTTTGTAACAACTTGAAAAGTTTGTCCATTTTCAGTACCAGTAGAACTCTGTTAAGTCGTGAAACGCAAAATGTTCACAACAGCGAATATTGATGCTCCAATTAAACGGAGTGCGAGATATTTGCAGGTTTTGCAGGCGGTGGAGCTTAAAGCTGAACTTCCATCGAGCGTGCCTCGCTACATTGTAGCAATACTTAGGCGTTTCTTTCAGTTTACTGCATACTAAATTATTGTAAAACTGACTGAACTCAAATATATTTGTGTCGGGTTTAACCAAATTGGTGGAGAAAATATAAATATTTAACTTTATAGTAGGTAATCTTTTCTTTTAACCATTGCTAAATTTATCGAGGTGCAATGTGATATAGTCTGACTGTAAATACGAAGGTTGTGGGTTCGAATTATTCCTAGTGGAAGCAAGTTATTTTCATTTTTTAGCTCTGGTAAGCACGGCGTTGAGTCCCGTCAACGTCTCAAGCTAGTGTTAAATAAGAAAAAAAACATTAAGAAACACTCATTCAAAATTATACCACACTTTTACCTGGTTATATAAATTCTATGGATTAGGTTGTTATATCAATTTTTGGTTTATTTTAATTATACAACATGGCTAGTATTTATAATTATTTTTAGGAATAAATTGAATTTATGTTTATGTTAATAGATAATATGTAATACCTTGTGTATTAACGTTCATTTCTGATTTCAGTATGGTAAAAAAAATATTTTACTCCTGATTCCTTTTTTGGAAATATTCTTACAAAATATTTAAAAAATACTAGATTAATATCGTCGTAAAATACAGTCGTGTCGTCGTCGTAAAGTACATGAAAATACTAATAAAGAATAATTCGTTCATTTACACTAGTCTTGCATCACTGCGCCAGATCGATCTCAATTACGATTATAAAAAAATTCTATATTAACGCAATATACCAGTAAAATTTACAACTTTTAGTTAAAATAGTTTCTAAATATTTGTGAATGGTGAATGGTTTTATTTTCAAATTAATTTTCAAATTTACAGCACGCTATTCTTTTACAATACAACATACATGTAGCTGTGATGCATAGATAACATAATAATCTTAGAAAAGGATTATCAACTAAAGTACGGACCATACAATACAGACTATACAATATTACACTTTCCAACTTAACTTATAAAATCGGCTCAATGTGGGAAACGGTATGTCTTAACACTAGGTTCCCTTTGTCTTCCCTGCTGTATGCGGGATACAGCGTAAAACTGATAAAAAAATATAAATACAATAACCGTAATATGTGCTGTTGCATACTTTGTGGTTATATAAATAAGGCTAACAATGTATAACTGTAGGACTGTACTTTTACGCCTGAGGCCACAACAACGACCCATTACGTTTAACATGTCGGTCTAAGCTCACAGCTAAACATTTACGCTTTCATTTCTCTTATTTTCTATATAATATGTGAACAATATTCGTATAATGTAAACATATACTGAGAGAGAATTTTTTGATTGTTATGTACAACAGAATGTAACACGATCGACGGATCAACGGTTGTCTTTGGTCTAGAGAAACTCGGTATACCATTTCACTCGCATGTATGCTCAGCGTAGCGTAGCAGTTAAAGAACTGAAGATTTTTTTTCCTATACTGTTACGTGCAAGATACAACGTGAAACTGAAAACAAAAGTTATAAGTGCGTTATGTTTTTTTTTCGCCTTAAGGAAATATAGGTAAAAAAATCTTAGTACAATTAAATAAAATGAATTATAAAATAACAAATTGTGGTAAACGCGTTTAGCTGAAACATAAACAGAACAATATAAAGGCATTCATAGTAAAGTGAGCCGCAGCAACTGACAATGTTATCTAATTTAAACTATTGCTGATCTTATACGGCGTTTGTGTTCCGCCGCTTTGTGCCTTTGTGAGGGCTAAAACAGTGAACTAGTTTGGTTTACTGTGGACCCGCTCAATTAACTTGATAATGAAAATGAAAGGCTTGTGGCTGTTCATCGAAGTTTTTGTTCTAAATATTGTTTTTTAATGATCAAATAATATTAAAATTTTAATGTGGCATGTCTATGTGATGTATTTGGCATTTCTCTACAATTAATAAAAATAATCAGCTTCACGCTGTATGCCGCACACAGCAGGGTGGGCAGAGGGAATCTAGTGTTAAGACACTCCGTTCCCCGCTTTCTGCCGAATTCTGGAGGCATTGCGTTTTGAGATTGCGTTTGATTTTTTTTTAATAAAAATAAATATATGGCATAGATGAGGCAGAATATAAATGAAATATATATTTTTATTAAGGTTGTAAAGAATTAAATACAAAAGAAAGAAGTATGTTGATTAATTATATATAGTAAGTAGTACATACGTATATAATATTTATTAACTTAACTAAAATTAAACTCTGGTCAAATTCAAGAATTCGTGTAACAAATCACATACATACTAATCTGTTTCAAAGTGTTTATTGTTTACATCGATGGAATGAAATAAAGTGGTTTCATTGAACATAATGAAATAATGTGTATTATAATTTCTTGAATATTTACGATTCACTCGAATGTAACATTGAGAGTAGAATAAGTTGAGATGATGATGGGTGTTCTTTAAAAAGAATCATGGGGTTTTTCTTCACACTGTATAATAAATAAATATATAAATTAAATTTGGTTTTTTACACGCTGCAAAACAAAAAGCGAAAAATATTTCACTTTGCCTTCGTATCGAATAAATTTAGTGCTCTGACATGGCATGTTTACAAATGTTATTTATAAATAATAAGAGGTCAGTCGTGGCGCAGAGGCACGAAGTGTGACTGTAAAGCTGACTGGTTGTGGGTTCGATCCCCACTCAAGGAGATGAAATATTTCGCTCTGATGTCGAAGCTAAGCGCGGCGTTGAGTTCTGCCCCTCAACACGTAATGCCTCCAGAATTGGGCAGAAAGTGGGGAACGGAGCGTCTTAACACTAGGTTCTCTCTGCCTACCCTGCTGTGTGCGGGATACTACATGAACCTGAATTTTTAAATAATATTAATTATTGTGTAATACCTCTATAACACTCCCGTTCTGGTGAACGCCTTAATTTTTTTTTAATTACACAAATTACAATCAATATACACGACGTAATAAGCACAACAGTACATCGTCATATAATGGTCGGGATCTCCCTCCGGCTCCATGCTCTTTTAACGAGACGGTGTTCAGTAGCCATTAGAGCGTGAAATGTGGTGTAAAAATTGTAAAACACCCGCATCTACAAATTTGTATTATTGCTGTACCCTCGTACATCGTTAAAGAGTTGCAGAGAGAATTAATGACGTGTTTTTGGTTTTGACGCTATTTAAAATGCTACATTGCAAATTTTTTGGAATCACGTTTTTTTCCTATATGATTAAATTTGTTTACCTTATTTGCTTTTGTATCACATGATGTATATTTGTATAATGTGTTATGTATGAGTCTTTAATATTTTCATGTCTAATAAAGTCTAGTTGTTATTTTTGTAAGATACTTTGTATTGATGTAATAAAATTAAGACGAATTTCGCGCTAGGTTTCTTTCCTGATGAGTGCAGATTACAAGGTGAAGCCAAAAAAGGCGAACTTTAAAGTATTTTATATAAATTGATAATACCAGTGTAATTCGATCGACTGATCAACGGTGGACTGTGAATAGGATACCTCAGTATCTATCCATTTCATTCTCATGTTTCGCGATTTTCAGTAGATACTAGAGCATTTGATCGCTAAAGACCGTTCAAAGTGGAGTAGGTTGAGCAGGAAGGCAAACCCTGGTAGAAGCCGGGATTAATGCCAGGAAGAAGGTGACTACAGAATTTGTGATTTTATTTAAAAAAAATCGTATTCTTGAAGGAAATATGTAAATACAGAAACCAGTTTTATTTCAGAGCACTTGTCATCTCAATGGAAATATTTTAGAAAGAGTCAGCCAAAGAGTACAAAAGATATTTTTACGCCAATTGGTTTACAAGGATACAACTTGCTGAAACGAGCTAAAAGATTCTGATCACTTAAGATTTTATAATGCCCTTTGTTTATCCGATCGTAAAGATTAAGTTATAAATAAACCAAAATTTTAATGTTTTCTGTCCCTTTATTGTATAATTTTTTTTAAGTTTAAATCATGATTTTACTTAGGCTTTAAGCGCAGTGTACACTTTATGTTGGAGACTATGAAGATTGTTTTTGTTGTCAGCATTAAAATTATGATGGTATACAATGTTGGCTTCCTATTAAATAAATAAATAATTAAATAAATAAATAATTAAATAAATAAATAATTGAATAAATAAATAAATAAATAAAATTTTTGTTAAGTACAAATATTTTGATATTGATTCCTAAAATGTAATTTCTTTTGCACTCTGTTATTTAGTATAATAATTATTGCACACGGTTGGTTTTGTGAATAAGTTAATTATGATTTATTATTGAGTATTGTACGGTAACGTGTATTTGGTAATTGTATTAATTAGGAAATGTCATGTCATTTACGAAAATACTACTGTTGTGATTTTTAGCTTTATTAAAGTTAAATGGAGAAGCGTACTTTTTTTTTATTTAATTTTACATTAATTTGACATATTACAATATATGATTATAAAATTATCACTTGTTTTTTTTAGCTTCATGCTGAAAACAGCGGGATAAGTCAGTGAAACTTAGTGCAGAGAAATGTCTCGGCGGAGAACGGCACTCTGTTCCCGCTTCCGAGATATGTTGAGTGGCAGAACTCAACGCCACGCCTTTATCTTGTTATCACGAAAATAATTAATATACGAAGTGGGAATTTCCATTCCCATTCCTTATAACCGTCGGGCTCACAGTCAGAAACTATGACACTACGCTGTAATTGCCTCGACCTCGATTTATTATGTTTTATTGAAATTGTCGAATATAAATATAACTAGGCAAATCATGAAAGTCTTAAAAATCACTAATCATTTTATTATTCCATTACTTTTTTTCCAGCTTCACTATGTAACGTAGATGCAGCAGAGTTCTTACCGCCGAATTCTGAAAGCATTCGCGGCGCAGTGAGAGGCGGAACTCAACGCCGCGCTGTTTCCTCGACACCAGAGCGATGAATTGAAATATTAAATATTTCATTTCTTTGAGTGGGAATCGAACCCACAACCGGTCGCGTTTACAGTCACACGCTTATACCACGGTACCAAGACTGGCCTCAACTACTTTTTGACGTGAATATGACTATAAATTTGCAACCATACGGGGTCAATCCAAAAAACCTAACGATAACAAAACCGGGGCATAGAGTTTGGTATTTATAATATATAACCTGTTACATAAACGTATTCACGTACAACAAACGGCCATGTTCATGATACAGCCACACCGAATTTTTTTTAGACGAAATATGAAAAACAGAGTTATTAAGTTCAACTTTTATCGGAGTAGGGTTCAACTTCGATAAAAACTATTTTCCAATTTATACTTGGATAGTATAAAAAATAAGAAAACACAGAATAAGCTATTATGCATTTGGCGGAGTTGAAAGTTTTCAACAGTTCGGGGAGATAAATGGGAGGCAACAACTTTTTTAGAGCTTATTTTTTCTCGTAAAGCAAACTAAGGGTCCCGTGCTAAGACACTACGTCCTCCGCTTTTGCTTACTAGAGCTGAGAAATGAAAATATTTCAAATATATTTTTTTCCCGAAATTGGGATTGAACCTACTACTGCTTACAGTGAGATGTTGTCCCATTTTGTCACGCTAGTCACATAGTCTCTTTATAAACATTTTAAAAAAAGACCAAAGATCAATATTTAAACAATTAAACTACTGAGAAATAATTAAAAAATGTTGTAGCCTACACAAATTTGTAGCTTAGCTTAAAATATTTGCTTTTCTATAGCTACCATATATAACTTAAATAATTGATCAGACTTTTCTTAATATTTTCTATATTTTTCCAATATCATACTTTTGAAACTGAATAAGAATCAAAAGTTTTCCTTTTTCTTAATAACCGCTTACGTTGAGTTTTCAAATAGATCCGCCCAGCGTGTTCTTCTTCCGAACTTTACATACGACGATGTGAAAAATTGCGGAGTTGAACCCTAATTCAAATTTTCTTTTACAATTACGTATTTTAAAGATTTATGTGAATGTTAAGATATTTTATCCGCTTCACGCTGTAACCCGCACGCAGCAGGATAGGTTAACTCCGTTCCTCACTTTCCACCGAGTTCTGGAGGCATTGCGTGTAGAGTGGCGGAATTTAACGCCGCGCTTTGGCTTGACACCAGAGCGAAGAAATGAAAATATAAATGTCCTAACCCACAATTAGTCGATCTTACAGTCACACTGTGCCCCTGAGCCATGACTGGCCTCAGGATCCTGGCGTAAGGATTCTAGTAAAAAAAATATATCTTTATTTTGAGACCCAAAGTGTGGAAATAAATAACTCAAGCTCGCACGGGACTTACCAGTACAAAGGAAGCAATGCAAGCGCAGTACTACACAATAAAATATTGTTTATAGAAACAAAGAAGAGTGCAATTTATAAATAACTCCTTATTAACACATTTCGCCAGAGCTTAGAAATAGCAAAGCTTTTATTTAATACAATTGTGAGAATCGTTACTCTTGTTCTCCTTGTGCAGTTCCTATTTTCTATTGTACTAGCTAGCCGTTTATTAAGAATTGAATTTAGAATTTATCCTTCTTTCTACTAATATAATAAAGTAAAAATTTGTAAAGATGGATGTTTGCTTCACTTTCAAGCAAAAAGTACTGAACGCGTTTGCATGAAAATTTTATAGTAACATATCTTATATATGTTAATGACAGATAGGTTAAGATTTATGTTAAGATTTTGCGTGATTTGTCTATAATATAACAATAAGCGTAAGCGGTTAAAACTGCGTTTAGACTATTAGCTTATCATATAGATATTTTTTTATTTAACTTTATCCCGCATAAAGCAGCTTGAAGTCATGCTCTACATATCTCTTCTATATGCAGAACATGGCTTCAAGCTGCTTTAGATAGAGAAAACCTAGAGTCGAGTTATTCTTTATTCTTTACTCACCACCCGAATTTGAGACATTGCGTATTACGTGGCGACCTCACCGTTCCAATTCGTCATTCCAGAGCGTTATTTACGAGCGTCGAAATAAAACAATTAATTGTCCTGACTAGGGATCGAAAAAATGTATTTTGGACGAAGCCTTTCTTCCTGCCGATGTCCGATAACTGATTTTTGCCCCCAATCTATCTAAAGTACTAGCGACCAATACTGACCATTAAGAGATGAAGAACACATCACATCAGCAGATTTCGCTTACGCCATTTCAGCAGCTTCAATAATACCCACTCTTGAAACCCAAAAAAATGGTGTTGGCCGTTGGTATCTGGTTACTGATTGCTGATACTGACTTTTTAATTATTACGATTACGTCACATACACAAATTCGGAGTTCAGGTCGGATCAATGATCATGGATTATGTTGCTAATTATCTATAATTTCTTTAGGATCTATATCTCTTCACAAAATATTCTTTTTTATCTCTGCTGTTTTTTTTTATGGCAAAGACACGGCAAACAAGCGTGTGGATCACCTGATGGTAAGTGATTACCGCCGCCCACGGCCCCGTGCAACCCCAGAGGAGCTACAGGTGCGTTGCCGGCCTGCTAGGTGGGTTGGGCGCCGGGGCCCAGCAATACCTGATGCGAAACGCTGTGGCATAAAGCCACTACTTCACGCCGGTTTTAAATGCCGGGGGTGGTAATGATCCAGTCGAGTCTGCCCATGCGTGTTGCCATTGCTGGCGACGTGACTCTACCACACGTACTTTAGTCGCCTCTTACGACACCACCAGTACCTGGATGATCCTATTCTAGGCCGGGATCACACGGCAAAAAGACTGCTGTTACAAAAAGATAATTGTATTACAAATTTGTCGATCGAGTAGAATATTGATAACAAATTAAAAGTTACAAAATTACTTAATGAAACCGGCGCTGCTACCATTTAATACGTTAGTTTAACGATTATGTTGGCAACCAGCGATAGACTTCACCAATTCTTATAAATCGGAGATTTATTTAGATCTTTATAATTTTAAAATACATAACCAAATACAATTGTATTGGTTTTAATTAATAAATTCAAATCTATGTCGGCTGTGAATTAAAAATGAAAAATAAACAGTATAGAAATCCTTGTTACAAGCTATATATATTTTTATGCCGTTTTCATTCTATTTGTATACTAGTGTTATACTACATAGTAACTTACTAGGTTAGTCCCATTACTTCGCATGTAGTTTAAAAAAATGTAAGTTAAATAAATATAATTTTTTTTATTTGTTTATCTCTGGTAGAGTGTTTTATTATTAATTTATTGATATTTAAGTTTATTTTAATGAAATGGGTTGGTTATATTAGTATGGTTAGTTAAGGACGGAGAGTCTTAACACTACGTTCCCTATGCCTACCCCTGTTGTTAGCGGAATACAACGTGAAGCTGATTTAATTATTCAATAATTTTTAAAGAATTAACAAACAGGTTCCGAAACCTAAATAAAACATTGATTATAGGTACAATGATAACAATTGATGTGTTTGTTTATTTAAGGATTGTGAACTATAACCGTATTAGTTAACTAACTATGTTGTATATAGCAACATCTGGGATCGACACTAAACTGTACCCAATTAGAGGAACCTGTCACTTGAACAGATCCTCATACACCCAATTTAAATTCCTTTTAACTAAAATCGATGGATGTCACTATCCCTTCTTCTCAAGTGACCGTAAAGGAGTATTGAATATTCCGATTTAGTTATTCACAAACGTAAATTCCTATATCGAAAGGTTATTAGGCAACCATCTGGCACAGTTATAATATATTATTATTTTCTTTTATTTAAAGATCTTTTTATTTCTATGATGTTTACGGTAAAATTCGGCAGATCGGAAAGTGGAGAACGGAGAATCTTAACAAGGATCACTCTATCTACCCTGATGCGTACACAGCGTGATTTTATTAATTTCTTTGATACAATATTCATTCATTGTTTTTTGCGAGTGATTTTTATAACGACGATAATGACGAAAGGATAATGACGGAATGTTACCGGGTGCTGCGTGACTTATAATGGACTACGGGTGACGAACGACAAATTATTTTAAGCTGAATACAGCTTAAAGCTGAAAAAAAAAACTATATATTGAAGGATAGGTATTTATTCTTCAGAACGATCATCAAATCCAAAGTTATATATTATTTAAACATCACCATAACAAATAACATAGTTGAGCCAAAATCCCATATATTTTTTTTTCAATTTATTACCGTTTAAAAATTAATAAAAATTAATAAAACAACAATACATATAACATCTAAAAAACTAAAAAGGTTTGTAATGATGTTAAAAAAGTGATCTTAAATACGATAGATATAAAATAAGCGTATATACAGTTAAGTAAATCCATAGTTAAAGTTTATAAGCCGAGTATATACACAATTATATGGTTCACTTAAGTTTAAATCTACGTATAAGTCCTCGTAGGGTTTACTCGACTGGAGATGCAAGTATCTGGAAATGGTCCAACAAACACAATATCCTCCTTGAAACAGCGAGTTCCGCGAGAATACGTTCTGTAAAATAAGAACATTGCATCATTCTCGAGATAAACCGCTACTTAAAGTATATGGGCATGAAGTATATTTAATTTTGTGGGTTCGGTTCCCACGCAATGAAGTGAAATATTTATTTATATTTATATTTCTATTTCTTCGCTCGGGTATTAAAGTAAGACTCGGCGTTGAGTTCCGCCACTCAATATGCAATGCCTCCAAAACTCGGTGGAAAGTAGGGAACGGAGTGTCTTAACACTAGGTTCCCTCTGCCTACCCTGCTGTGTGCGGAATACAGCGTGAACCTGATTTATTTAAGTATTTAATATTAATTTTTACATACTTTTTGTGTTATATATTTTAAAAGTAATAAAACTTCAGAATATAATTATCTAAATTTAAAGTTCTCTATTTTTATTTAATTGATATTAAAATAAAAAAAATTATATAAAGTATGAGGCCTGTCGTGGCAGTAGGGGCACAAACGTGTATCTGTAAACGTGTCAAGGTGTGGGTTCGATTCCGTTTGTGGAAATAAAATATTTAATATCTTTTTTATTTGTTCCAGTGTTGAGACAACACCAGAGAAGCTCTGCATTGAGTTCCGCCATTCAGCACACTATGCCTCCAAAATGCGGCGGAAAGTGGGGAGCGAAAAGTCTTAAAAGGCTCTCTCTGCCTACTCTGCGGGATACAGCGTTAAGCTAAAAAAAAAACAGAATAATCTTTATGTCATAAATGAAAAAAAATCTTCAATAATAAAACAAGTTGATTTTTTTCAACTATGCATAAGTAGTTCATACATAAGATGTATATATTTCTTTTTACAAAAACGGTTCACTTTCATCGAAAAAAGTACTCGAATTTATACAAAAGAGCCGTAAACAAACGACTCTTACGTTTGCGCAAACCTTAACTTGCTCGCTACTTAAGTGGGTTCCAAGAGCGCGCACGCCCTAGAACTCTTTCACGGCATTCATGTGAGGAAAGTGAAAATATAAATAGAAATTTTGAACTTAATAAAAAATATATTTTTAGGATAACTAGTCAAATTGCCTTTATTTCTATATTCTGCAAAGGAAAATTATAGTACTGTTAGAAATCGGAAGCAGTTAACGTTTTTTAAAAGACGAGATAAAAACTCATATCGCCTATATATTTCCAAGCTATTTGGAAAGAGGTACCATGTAATTGCAATAAGTGACATGTATCACCTAATAAACAATACTTCACACTAGTTTCCTTCCAATAATGGACGTTGCCTACAAGCAACTACTCCCGATTGACATAATTCTGGATCTTGGAGTTCAGTCCTCGCGCTAAGGTACAAGAGTGCGACTGTAAGCGCGCCTAGTTGTGGGTTTGATGCCCACTAGAGTAAATGATTAATATGTTGTTTTCTCAATACCTGCCTTCAGAATTCCGCGTTTTTCTCTTTCAGAATATATGAAAAGTAGTTGTACATGTACAGATGATATATGAGTAAAAAAAATATACGAGTATACCTATTTATCGACCAATTGCTATATTTCCCAGAATATATAACCATATAATATTATTCGATAATAACCATATAATATTATTCGATAATAAAAATCCAACACAACCAGTTAACAAAGGTAAATATGGCTCAATCAGCATTTCGTACATCTGTGTACCGCGCGGGCAACAAGGGCCGATCGAGTCGACTCTAACAATTAAATTATTGGGCGCCGATCGACAAATTTTCAACCAATATTGATTTACAGCAAGACATGTCTTATTCAATTTCTATAGGTTATATAACCTATGAACATATTTCACAAATACATTAAATTCTGAATTTGTACGTTATTTTTTGCAAATTGAAATAAAATAAAAAAAAAATAGCATCACGCTGTACCCCGCACATAGCAGGGTAGGCAGAGGGAACCTAGTATTAAGACACTCCGTTCCCTAATTTCTCCCGAATTCTAGAGGCATTGCGTGTTGAGTGGCAGAACTCAACGCCACGCTTGGCCTCGACACCAGAGCGAAGAAATGGAAACATAAATTTGAGTAAATATTTCATCTCCTGGAGTGTGGGATCGAACCCACAGTCGGTTTTACAGTCCACTTTATGCCCCTGCGCCACTACTGGCCTCTTGAAATATAAATGTTTTTATTAATAGACCGATCTTATATACATAGACCAACAACACTCAGGTCTCCATTTTTTGGCTCATTTTTATAGCTTGGATTTTGATAGATCTTTTCACATAAATTGAATCGTTAAATTCTACTAGGGCTGAAACGTGGGAATCCAAAGCTTCTCTTTGTCATCTCCATCACATTTTTACTTGTATGTAATTTTTTTTGTACTTCGAAAGATTTTACAGATAACATTAAAAAAATATCTATATAACCGTAGAAGCCTATTGATTTTATATTTTATTAATCAAAATAAATGCTAAACGTCCAAAAATATTAGGGTCCGGCGGCACGAGAGGTGGTAAATGATGCACAGCGCTCGTGCGATCGAATATTGATGCTCCAATTACGCGAAGTAGGACATCCCAACGGGTAATATGCACTTATGAGAGTGCAGTCGTAAATGGCATTTACCTCTGTATGTATATGACGTGAAACATCTATATTTTTTATTTATATAATGTAAAATTTTGTTTTATATATAAGCAAAAAGAATTTCAATATAAGTACTTCACTGTCGAGAGGACAAATAATATTTTTATTAATAAATAAAACTCGATCACATTATATTTAACCTAAAATATTATAGAACAATGTTGTACATGCACAGATTTTTTTTTAAATTTACCCCGCTTTTCTCATAAAGCCTGAGAGATATAGAGGGAGAAGAACTGTATTCCATATTATAATATACAGACATCAGAACTCGGTGATTGTAGGAACAGAGTGTCTTAACACTAGGTTCTCTCTGCCTACCCTATTGTGTGTTGAATACAGCGTGAAGTGGATTTTTATTTTTTTTTTAATATTAAGAATTTTATTTCACTTACTTATGTTTATTTATCATTCTTTTTTCAATTTATTTTGGCTATTTTGGCTTATATGTTTCTTTTAATCTTTTCGAAAACAATTTTATATAGAAATTATATATAGAAATAGCAATTATAGTAACGTAGTAGTAGAAGAACAGATATACAATAAATTTTAGTATATAATGAACACAAAATAGATCGAATATTTGTAGAAATATAACTATTTTAAAAGAAATTTTACGGCTTGTTCTATGTAAAGTTTGCATATAAGGGAATAAACCATTAAGCTCGCACAAAGTATAAAGGAACCTTTTAAAATTCTTGGGAAACTTAAAGAAGGATATTACCGGAAGTCTTTTTTTTCTGACATAGCAGTTTTCAGTATTAACTTTTAACAAGTTGGTACTCGTAAATTTTATATTTTTTTACAAAATGCATCATACCGTATATTAGGGCTAGTTGTGGCGCACGTCGCGGGTGCGATTTCCACTCGAGGATATGAAATATTTAATATTTCCATTTTCTTCGTCATTGTCGAAGCAAAGCGTGTCGTTGAATTCCGCTACTCAACCCGCAATCCCTCCATTATTGGGTGGAAAATGGACAACGATGTGTCCTAACACTAGGTTCCCTCTACCTACCCTGCTGTGTACAGGATACAGCGTGGAGCCGATAATTATAAAAATAACGTATATTGGCATATACTGAAAAAGTAAAACTCTTAGTATCATATTAAAATAGTTTTAACGAATGTTTAAAGAACCATAAGACTTGATTACATAATGCTGATTTTCTTAATATTTTCACTAATACAATATATATGTTGTGTTTTTATTCTGCGAAAATCATTTAAAAGGTCATTAAATCAATTGGTAGTCCAATTTTATATAAAAATTGAATTCTGTTAAGAAGTAGTCTCTATAATTTATTGACACACATCAAAATAATGTAAAATATGTTGTTTTACTTTAATTTAAATTTATATCATCCTCTTCATATTTCTATAAAGGCATCAAATCCTACTGTGTACACAAGTGATTGATGGCTGGCTTTAGGTGAAATTCACATACAAACGGCCGTAGCACGTGCTACAAAGCGTTAAGTTTACTCATAGAAAATAAAATTAATACTTTTAATTTGATTTAAAGAATTTATTTCCTTTTCCTACAAATATCAAAATTTTATCATATCAACACAAATTAAAGAAAATGGTATTATGTACACGAAAACATATAATGGGTACTATATTAAAAATTTTAATCGACTTTTTAAACAAGATGTTACAATAAGAAAAACTTTAAGTGCGAGTCGATCGAATCGATCACCCACCGAAGTACGTAATTTATGTTATTTCAGGATTGTAGGTCAACAGGAAGTACAACTTAGAAAATTTGAAATGAACTCGAATTATAAGCTTGTAATGATTTTTTCTATGAAATTTGTATAAATATTTATTTAAATTTTATTTCTTTCTTCGCTCTGGTGTCAAGTCAAAAAGCGGCGTTGAGCCACCCAACACGCAATGCCTCCAAAATTCGGCGGAAAGTGGAGAACAGTGTGTTAACACTGGATTCCCTCTACCTACCCTGCTGTGTCGAGATACAACGTGAAGCTGAAATTTCCAATTACTTTCACTTTTAGAATTTTATACTTTATTTGTACTGCTAGTTCTCACTTCCTGAAAAATTCCATAATCGGTCCACGGGAAGTATGCATAAACGCTTGTATCGTTCAATTGCTTTCAATTAGAAGCTTAATTTTTTCTGTGCTCCACGAGACCAGACCAGAATATTTTATGTAAATATCAGATTGATAAATCCACGAAATGTCGAGATAAATGCTCTTGACAGACGGATAGACGGACAACAAAGTGATTCAATAAAGGTTCAATAGTTTCTTTTCTAAAAATAACATAGTCATAGTATTTAATGAATAATTATTTCCTAAAAAAAGTAACTTATTTCTTTAAGCAAAGCGAAGCGAATATTCAAAAGTGAACGCGAACTGTGATACGACGCGGCGTACAAAAGCGCATGATTGATGCGTGGTTGAGCTGAATGCGCGCATTCCTCTAAACGCTCGGAGCACGTCACAAGGCTCTTTTGTTGCACCAACAATACATGCGGAGTTTGCTTCTACGGAACGAATTGCCATAACTCAATGTAGGTGGATATTTTCATTGCGTTTTAGCTAGTTTTAAAAGTAGTCCTTTATGATATAATGAAACAGTAAAAGAGGCGTGTATTCGTGTGTGATTGAAATATTTTAATGTAATAACATCATTCTGTGATATTTACTTAATTAAATCAATCACGCTGTACGCTGTGCACACAGCAGAGGCGGTACTCAACTCCGGGCTTCCGCCTTCGTGCCAGAGCGTAGAAATGAAAATATTAAGAAATGTAAATAATTTATTCCCCCGAGTGGGGATCGAACCCACAACCGTCGCGTGTTAGTGACACTTTTGTACTCCTTGACCACGAAGAATAATTATTCAGAAAAAAACTAAGTGATTTCAAAAATTCAAAGTATATTTCATAAGAAATGTATAAATTGTCTTTGTCTATATTTCGTGTAAATTACATAGAAATTTGTTCGGAAACTCATTTTAATTATTATATCAACTAGTATACTTTGTCATTAGGTTAGTTCAAGTTTGTAACTCCCTTAGGCTTAGAATATTCAAATTGCACACTAGGCAATTAGTTCTGGCTTAATGTTACAATAAAGCGGAGCGAGTTTAACAATGGCCTATAAATTAGAGCCCACAATACCTACCTGCATATGTGTAAATGGGAGTTTACCTCATAAATTTTTACCAACGGCATACTGCCATCCTTGTATAGCTTATTGTTGTAATATAATTTATTAGTACAAATGAGGCCCCAACGATATGGAATTGGGTCGAAGACTTTGCTTTTTATATTTTGTATATTTAAAGAATTTTGGTGGAGGTTTTTTTAATAAATATGTTTGATATGAAACGTAGTGAAATAAAGTCAAAGTAAAAGGAAACATAGAGGCCAGTCGTGGCGCAGTGGCACAAAATGTGACTGTAAAACGGACTGGTTGTGGATTCGACGCCCATTCGAGGAGATGTAATATTTACTTAAATTTATATTTCCATTTCTTCGCTCTGGTGTTAAGGACAAGCGCGGCGTTGAGTTCGATGGAGAACGACGGAGGACGGAGGTGGAGGACGGTCTTCCACTAAACACCTCAGATATAAGGCTATTCAGCATCAACGTGGCTCTGTCTTCTAAACTCAGTTATGTTAATATAACTGTGTCTTTAATACGAATAGGTAGCATCAGAAAAAAAATCTTAAAAAAACATATTTTTTGACTTTATCAGGCTTTATTTCATGAAACAGTTGCTGTTTGTACGCAACTTAATCTTTCTTTTTACATACGACAAAACATACACAGTACCTTTAGTCACTCCTAATCGTAGACTTCTTTGGGTTTGGATTCACGAAACATTTAATAATATTCAAAAATATCTTCAAATATCACTTCTGTTTGAGCTGACCTGTCTCCAGGGAAAAATTACTTGGTGAATCAAATTCCACAGAATCTATAACATTTTATAACTAGGGAGTTCGGGTTTTGGGAGTAATTGGGTTTTCGTAAACGCTTTGGTTGGGTATACAACTTTTTTTTTTTTGGATTTTTTTTAAATTGGGAGTATAGATCATAATTTAAAAAGGATAAACTGTTCTGATGTCTAACTATGTATAGTATAGGAAATGATACAATATACAAATCTATTTCATTTTACTCTGAGATCGTTGTGATGCATCTGATTCAGCTGGTTGTGGGTTCAATAAAAACTCGGAAAAATATTTTTTAATTTATGAATAACTTATTCCGCCTCTCAACACTAATGTCACCAAAATTTTGGGAGAAGTTGTGACTATCATTATATAAGAAAATTTTGATCTAAAAATTAATTATAACGGTGCATTATTTTCATTCATTCTACTTAAATATGTTAAATAAATAATTAAACCAGCTTCACGCTGTATCCCGCACACAGCAGGGTAGGCAGAGGGAACCTACACACCGTTTCCCACTTTCCGCAGTTCTGAGGGCACTGCGTTTTGAATGGCGGAACTAAACGCCGCTCTTTGCCTCGACACCAGAGCGAAGAAATGAAATATAAATGTAAGTAAATACTTCATTTCCTCGATTGTCGATCGAACACACAACCAGTCGATTTTACAGTCACATTCTGTGACTGGCCTGGATATGTTAAATATATGTAAATAATCTGTTATATATTTTTTCTTATTTATTCAGCAGTATAAAATATATGTCCAAATAGCGTGGATGATGACAGCGACTCTATTTGATGTCAAAAAGAGAAATGTTTTGTATGATACATTTTTTTACTGAAGTATAAAAAAAATTATAATAATATAAATTAAGCTTTACCCCTTTATTAATAATAAAACTTGTCAGTATTTGTTGAATCTTTTTGTTAAGTACAGATAAAAGTTTTGTTTGAATTTAGTTAAAATTAACTTAAAACTATCCGGTACCTTACTACGAAGTAACAATATACAAGCATTTTGAATGTTCGCCACGTGGCGTGTGGACCAAAGTAGTTGCGAAAAGAAGTGACAAACTGCAAAAACGAGAGCGCAATTTCGTCATTCAACTTTATAACCGTCGACACCTTGGTTAAGCACTCCTATTTCGTTTTTCACGAAAGGGACCTTTTCATAATGCATGCACGTGAAACAATGAGAATGCTTAGACCATCATTTCGTCGCTAAAATAAGAAAGTTAACTCTGAAAAATAAAAGCTTGCTGAAATTCAGGAACAATTTTGAAACATTATTTGCCTTTTGAACTTTACACTTTCTGTTTCCATCCTATGTTGTATTATGTTTCGGAATGAACTTTTACGTTTTTTGTTTTCAGGTTTTGCTGTAGCCCGCATGTAGGGGGGTAGGCTGGGGTTCCCTAGTGTTAAGACACTCCCTCGAGTCCCATCGAATGTCGGAACTCAAAGTGTTTTCAAGGTCTTGGTAGCAGAAAGAAGAAATAAAAATATTAATAAATAACAATTCATCCACACCCGCCCCAGCTCCACGGCGGGCTCAGCTTTTTACCCTACTGTATGTACTTACATGTACTATATATAAATATATATTTTATTTCCAAGTCTAGAAAATGCATTAATTATGAAAAAACATCAATGTACAAACCTGTAGGTGGAAAAAAAAACCAGTTTAAATCTTAAAAAGAGGCCGCCGTATAAAGAAGGAGGTATAGTTTCCATCAATGAATACAGTCAAAGAAAACTGTTTCTAATAAACCTTTCTCTGAGCCGCTCGTAGTACCGCACAGTGCCCTTCATTAGAATTTCCAACGAGTCCACAAAGCACTTTAGAAAATACTAACGAGGGAGCACAAAATAATAAGATTGACATTTTATGTAGGAGCCGATACAAACTGGATAATTAACGTAGGCTGGAGCTCCGCGTTCGGCTGATTGTGTGGACGTGGTACCCTTGATGTCTAAAATAAACTTATAATATTCAAGTGTGGTTTAGACTGTCATTCCGCAGTGACACAGAGTGTGTAAATGCAACAGTTGTAGGTTCGAATCCCACTTGGGGATATTAGTTAGACTGTCGTATCGCAGTGGCACAGATTGTGTAAATTCAACGGTTGTAGGTTCAAATCCCACTCGGGGAAATTAATTGTTATTGATTATTTTAATTTCTACGCTCTGACAACAAGGCAAAGCGTCGCCTTTAGTTTCCGTACTCGACATGCAATGCCTCGGAAATTCGACGGCAATTGGAGATTTCTTTACTGAGATAAGAACATTATTCATCGAATAAAACAATCTTAATAAGAAAAAGGTTGTAATTGTTGATTGTTAGGGAAAACTAAAAATACAGGAAAGACTCTCTCGATGAATTCTTTTCTTTAATCGTAATAAATGTCGTTGAAGAATCTACTAAGTTCTTGGAATATCTTATAGTCACCTTTTTTCTAATGAAACCCTTAAAATGTTTTAATGAATAGTAATATACGTATCCTCTTGTATGGTACTATGTACAGTCATGTTTGGTTAGCAAACAGGCCACAGAAACATATACATTGGGTAAAATAATTACATATAAAGAATATTTACTCTTATCAGCCTCACGATGTACTCCGCATATATATGAGTAGGCAGAGGGAACCTCGTGTTTACATACTCCATTCCCTATTTTTCGCCGAGTCTTCAAGGTATTGCGAGTTGGGTGGCGGAACTCAATGCCGCGCTTTGCCCTGTTACCATAGCGAGGAAATGAAAACATTAATAAATAAAAAATAATTTTCCCGAGTGGGAATCGAAGCCACAGCTGTCACGTTTACGTGAAGTCAATCGCTTGTGCCACTGCGCCACAATAACAATCTGTTAATGATAATAAAGAAAAAAAACTTAAACATTGAAATTTCAATCGAAGACTTACAAAGAAAGATTTACACCATTTGCCGTTACTATTTTAATGATAGCGGCAAGTGATTGCGACGCCAGTCATGTATAAAGATAGTGAATAAATCATATACTAAATATGGGTTATTTCAGAATAATATACCCTTGAAATCCAACACTCAAAACATAATGCCTCGATCAAGTCAAGTTTAGATCTGTTACTTTGACTTGGTTGGCCCCTTTGTGATCGAGATGACACTCGTAGTACAGGGACCTCTTAAGCGCAGCCCGCTAGTAGGAAACAAGAGTTCCTTCTCCTACCTTCTGCCCGAATTCTCGATATGAATTGTCGAGTAGCGGAACTCGACGCCGCCCTATAATATGAAATATATATTTGAAGAACGTAATTAAATGGAAATAATTTTTTGAACATTATTACATTAAGTTATAATGATCGTTCGCTCTGCTCATTAAGAGAGGATGTGTTGCTTATTTGCGTTGCTTCCACATATATGTGAAAAATATTATTATAAATATATATATATATAATATAATAAGCAAATCATGTTAGAATATAATGTAAAACTAAATTATAATATTTTTTTATAAACTTAAAATTACATTGAATATATATATATATATATATATATATATATATATATATATATATATATATATATATATATATATATATATATATATATATATATATATATATATATATATATATATATATATATATATATATATATATATATATATATATATATATACGAATAACAAAAAGGTAAAATATGTTAAAAATGACAAACTTGCTAAAATCTTGTAAATATATATATATATTTACAAGATTTTAGCAAGTTTGTCATTTTTAACATATTTTACCTTTTTGTTATTCGTGAGTGTACTCTGGTTAACTTTATTTCAATCTTATATTTATCTTATATTTATATAAGATAATATAAGATAATAGTATAAATATTTAATACTAAACTTAAAATAATTTAAAATACAAATCTTTACTTTATGCCGTAGATTTAGAACTATATATTTTTTTATGTCAGCTTCACGTTGTATTCCATATAAGGCATAGAAGGCGGAGGGAAATTAGATTTAAGTGGCGAACCGTGCGTCTGCTCGATTGCCTACTTTCTGTCGAATTTTAGATGTATTTAGTATTGAGTGCCGAAGCTCAACGCCGAGCTTTGCCTTGTTACCGGAGAAAAAAAATTGTGAATTAATAATAATTCATTCCCCCAAGTGGGAATTGAATTCCTTTGCCTCTTCCTCTTCCTTTGGTCTATACCAAAACATATTAAAAACGCTGTTGTCAATTGGCAGTGAATCTCACGTAAAATATTTTCATGTAGAGCTATAAAGTTTCTGTCGGTTTACCACATAAAATTATATTATATAATATAATAATGAAATAGTAGGACAATATATATATATATATATTTGTCTGTTTGTATAAGTTACCATATACCATATCTATAACAAGTTTAAAGTTTTAATTACAACATGGTTAATAATTTTTAGCTTAGTTTATTTCAGCATGTTAATCTCACAAATACTATCCGTATTTTAGTAGTTTTTTTCCTATCTTTATAAACCTTATTAAAATTGCTTGTTTTTATACTTTCAGAAACCAACAACTTTTCACAAGTAGGTATTTACCTACTGATCAAAAATAATGACCTACTGATCCTACTGTTTGAGTCTGTCTGTCTGTGCAGCAATCAGCGCCAAATCGCTAAACCACTTGTGCTAAAATTTCATAGAGAGGTACTTGAGGATCTTGGGATGGACATAGGTTACTTTATTTTTCTCATATTTGCAATATTCTTAATATATACAAAAATATTAAGATCCTTTCAAATTGACATACAATTTATACTGCCATGTTAATTACAACCGTCGCTAGTCAACAAGGGATTATATTGTATTAAGAAAAGGTCGCTCAAAATGAGCTTAATGGACGAATTCAGTTCCAACAGTCATTAAATATACCATTAATTTTTAAATTCATGTCATATGATAAGTTTACAAGCAGTTTTTTAAAAAGGCAGTTAACTACATTTTTTTGTAGTTTTAGTTTTTAATTTAGGTTTTTTTTTATTTTACTTCTTATCTTACTAAAGCTATTTAAGAATAGGTACATAAAATAAAAATTGCTCGTACACCACCGATATGTTTAGAAATTTGAAAAAAACTAAATTATAATTCATTCATCCTTACATTTTTCTCCTTATCCTTAAAAGTACTATATTAGAAATATTTATTCAACCACATGTGCATCTTGTGTTTCAATGTATACAGCGCAATGTTTACAAAAACCAGTCAAATGCGACACAGGGTTTTGTACCAGTTTCAGGATTGTAGGTCAATATAAAAAATATATATATAAAAAAAATTACAAATTTTAATTTGCGGCCATATTCACTCATTTTGTTTGAAATGAACCACAAATAGAAATTTGACGTTAAACATAAATTACAAATTACACTTAGCAAAGTGTAGTGGGTTGACCGGGAATGCAGACCCAGGTAAAAGCCAAGATAATACCAGGAGAAAGAGCTACAAATATAAATTTGTAATTATTTTTTTCTATTAAATAGTTATTAATGTTCAGGAAACCCTAAAAATACGTCACAATTTACACAGCAATCAGTAAATCTTTTATTTTCTATTTTACTTAGTTTATTCAATCAGTTTGATGGATGCACAATAGACGGTAATTGAGAGGAATGATCGCTCCGTTCTCATACAGCGTCCTCGAGGACACCGGACGACGCCGACAATAACTCACAGTAACATTTCTCAAAGACAATTTATCGAGGTGACAATCTTGATGACGGAGGCCGAGATTTGCGGACAATTTCTTAGAAGAGCCGCCATTGTGAAGGGCCGCGATGTTTCCCTAATTGATATCAATTACTGCCTTACCTCCCTCTGTTTTAGGCCTCGGAACAAAACTTCCTAAGCCATTTTCAGCTGAATAATGCATAAATATGCATAAATATATTATGTTGTATTTACAACTAAGTATGACCTCATTTACGACAAGTAAAATGTGCAAAAAATACAATATATTGCTGTCTGCGAAAATTTTGTATTTCCTCTTCCATTGGAATGCGACGCTTTTCACCAAGTGATTTATTAGAAACCTTTTATACGAATCTTTTAAATAATTATATAAAATACTAGCAGTTCGTCCTAGTTAAGCTTGACGGTGAATATAGTTTTCAGTAAGAAAATACCAATGGATTTAGCGTTTGCCGTCATGTAATTTTGATTATTGTTCTTTCAAGGTTTTGTTATTAAAATATAATAATCAATAAGTGTAAATTGCTTATAATATCGACACTCGACAAAATTAAATATTTTGTATTTTCATTTCCTTGCTTTGGTAACGAGGCAAAGCGCGGCGTTGAGCCCCGCTACTCAATAAGCAATATCTCTTTCAATGAATTCGGCGGAAAATGGAGAACGTAGTTTCTTATTACTAGGCTCCTAGGTATTCTATGCAATGAACTAGTTACAGCAGCGTAAAGGAAAAATTTACGAATGTTTTCAGAGTTTACATTACATCTACGTCAATTTTCTTTTAAAATATTTTTCAGACTGACTTATTCTAAAAGAATTTATATTAAAGTTTCTAATTAAATATTATATTTTTAGACAATATTATAAAATAAAAACGGTACGAGACATATTAATTAACTATCATTAGAAATTTTCCTTAATATTATGGTATAATCACTTACTTGGCAAGTTTCCTCGATACTCATTACTCCTCGCGAATGAGGTTCACCGAAACTTTTCATTCGAGCATAAATTAAACGTCACACACAAATGTCATAGCTACCATGTGAGTGCCTCCGTGACAAACTTTCAGGATTATAAACGTACGCAATAAACAATGGATACTTAACGAAATTGACTTCGATTATAGTAATAAATATCTACCAATAGTACTTTTGATATAAAAAATTTTAAATAATTATATTAATAACCAGCGACACTTGAAATATACTAATATTTCTTTAAGTTTATTTAAGAAAAAACTGACCAAGCGCGAGAGCTCGCCCGCAGAAGGTTCTGTATCAATTTCAGAATTGTGATTATCTAAATATCTTGTAACTTGAATAAAGTTAACAAACTTCAGTTTTTCATCGTATATATATACGATTCATATTTATATTTCCATTTCTTGGCTCTGGTGCCAAGGTTAGGCGCGGCGTTGAGTTCTGCCACTCAACACGCAATGTCTCCAGAATTCGGCAGAAAGTGGCAAAGTGTCTTAACACTAGGTCCCCTTTGCCTACCCTGCAGTGTGCGGTATACAGCGTGAAGCTTTGCTATTTGATTTATTTTATCGGAATTGGTTCACGTAAAAAAGGCACCGTCGTAATGTCGTTCCTCAATCTTCCGTCCTTACTTATGGAGTTGCCCTAATTAAGAAGTTTCATTCCCCTTCAATGTAGATATTGCTGATTCCGACTTATTACGAAAAGTTAGTTTTAAAGAAAATTATAACTTAAAGTCAGAAGTAGATTCTAAATTTTAAACTCGGGGGAAAAGCATCCCTAGTAATTGTTATTCAATGTCCAAAATTATACATATATAACTAAGACTAGGTATAACTAAAATTCTTTTTTTTTTACAGTTTAAAATATTATTTGTATATTATAAAACTATAGTATAATATAAAACTATTGGATGTACCAGTCATTGCAATATGATATACAAGAACTTATAATTTAGATGATCTTAGAAAAACTTACGCTAAATATTTTAAAAATAACATTTTTAAAGTGTTATTTCACACTTAGGAAAGAAAAATACTTATTTAGAAAACGTATAAAAATTTGAACGTAGCGGGACTCGAACCCGCGCCTACAGAAATGCTAACAACATAAATAAGTTGTAACAAGCGTATAAAAATTTCGACGTAGCTCGATGAGAACGTATGGCTTAGCGGTCAGAGCTAATAAAGGTACCAGTATATTTAAAATGTACTTATTGCTCGGATTGAAAATAAAGTAGTGGTTGATCCTACAGCAAAAATATTTTTAAAAAATACGATTTAATTTCATGAGTCAAGATTCCAAAATTTCAGTTCTAACGTACAGTAAGATATTAATTAATAAAAACATTATCTATAAAAACATATTGCTAGGAATTAAGCAATAAATAGGCATATTTCGATAGTTTTTTGCCTTGTGTTTCCGGCTTAGAAGAGAAGAGTGACATGTGTGTGAGAGTCAGGTTGCCAGCAATGTCAGCATTTATAGGTAGAGCCTACCGGATTATTTATTTACTCATTATTTAAAATAGATGTTTCTTTTTTATTAGATTAGGCCGGGTTCCGGTGCCCACACTGAAATATGACAGCGGCATTAAAATAACTCCGAGAGAGTTCCCCCGGGTACTGAAGAATCCCTCCTAGAGTCCATAAACTAAAGCCACTCATCGAATTCAGGGGAACTGATAGTACCACGCTTTGGACAAGGTGACTTACCGTAGGGCTTTCGCCTCGTTTATCCACGCTAACATAGACATTTGTAGCATTGGGGGCATATACTGCCGTCCACCATCACCTTTAGATGACACGGCCACACCTGTTATTTCTGCCGGAGACTCAGATTCCCCGATCAAATGACATAGTTTAATCCATCTTCAGTACAAAGTTGAACATAATTTTATATTTGAAGAGGGATTGTCCATCATCTTGCCAAGTTTGAAAGTCGGGATCTGACAACAATATTTGACTCTATATTATTTCTGGTGTTCGTGGTCGTGGGTGGCGCTGATCACCTAACATCAGGTGACTCGATTGCCTTGTCTATAAAAAAGAGTGCTTTGTGCATAACATACTTTATCATTACACTTTTAGGAATTTTATTAAGAAGAAAAATACATTCAAACCATTTCGTACTTAAGGTAAGGGATAAATATGAAAATGAAAAAAAACGATGTATTTATTAAGTAAATAAGTTGAAAATTCTTATCAGAAGTTAAGCGAAAGAAAATGTAAAACATTAAAGAGATAACAGGAATTCAATTACATTCTTTGTTTATGGCTCTTATTTGGAGAGAGTACCTACGTTGGTTTTAGAAATTTCATCAGAACTGACAAGTGCCACTTATTTTCCACGAGAAGATCTATTAGATAGAAAGTCGTGCTAAGCTAAGAGTCGAAGTAAAGAAAAGAATATAATTATATGCTAATGTAATTTGTTACAAATATTTCATACTTTCATAAATTGGGATATACAAAATGAAGTAAGAAAATCTTACATTGTCATGTTGTTATTTTACGCCGAATTACACGCATACATAGAAAACGCGAAGAAATCAAAATATTAATAAATAATAATTAAGTCTCCCTCGTTTTCTTAAATTAATTTTATCACACACATATAGGTGTACTGTATGAAACTTAAACATAAAAATAATTATTTTGTGTGTCGTGGCGCAGGGGTGCAAAGTGCGACTATAAATCGACTGGTTGTGGGTTCGATCCCCACTCGGCGAGATGAAATGAACAGAGTGTCTTAACTCTAGGTTCCCTCTGCCTACCCTGCTGTGTGCGGGATACAGCGTGCAGCTTATTTTTTTATTTTTATAAACTGCTCAGGCGTTTTCTTAACCGAAATTAAAGCAAATTTCGTGAGGAAATATAAATCAAGATATTTTTAAGTGATACCGGCGTTGTGTCGTTAGCGGCAATGATATTAAGTTATACCTCAGATCTGATTTACGGGAACACGAGGAGTGGCAATTTCCTTAGCGGAAGTGTTGCTATGGCAGCATCGTAACTAGGTGCCTTCTCTCAAGCTTCCTGTTGTGTATCGGTGTGCATTTCATATAATGCAATTTTCAGTAACTAGAAAGTGGTTGATCGGAGAACTTTATATATAACTAAATTATATTTGTTTTATTATATACTAGCGGACCCGGACGCGGCTTCGCCCGCTTAAACTATATGAATATTTATTAAATATATTTATGAAATTATTTTCAGTTTTCAATAAGATTGGTAAGAAAATGAAAGCCTAAATAATGGAAATAAACCGAAAAAGAATAATGAGTAAAGAAAATTCTTATTATTAGAAAAAAATCGTAACAAATTAAAATGACCAAAAATAAAAACGTAACCAAAAACAAAATATCAACGTAAAATAAATATTTGAAAGTATTTAAATTAAAAGTAAGACGTATTCTATAATAATCTATAATCTATCCTATAATATTACAGTAAAAAATTATATAATACTTTGCGAAGATATATACTGTTGCAGTTTTTTTTTAAAGAATTACAATATGTCCGTTACAATACATGATTTTTTGTAACTTTACTTTACTAAAATATAAAAAAAATAGAACTTTCAGTGATCGTTTCAGTCAAAAACGTTTTAACACGTTTTCCGTGCACGCAAACATAAATACTAAATAAAATAACTAAGCTCTTCTACATCAAAAACGAAATTGTTGCGAGCAATATCAAATAAATAAATTAAATAAAAAAATTAGCTTCACGCTATATCCCGCACACAGCAGGGTAGGAAGAGGGAACCTAGTGTTAAGACACTCCGTTCCCCACTTTCTGCCGATTTTGAAGGCCTTGCGTGTTGAGTGGCAGAATTCAACGCCGCGCTTTGCCTTGACACCAGAGCGAAGAAAATTGAAATATAAATTTAAATAAATATTTCATCTCCTCGAGTGGGGATCGAACCCACAACCAGTCGGTTTTACAGTCACACTTCGTGCCACTGCGCCACGGCCGCCCTCAATAAATAAAATCCCTAAAAATTAAAATTACGATTCATAAAGTGTATAACAACGGTATAGATAACCGAACTGAAATAACCAATCATTCTTTCCTCAATACTTAAATAATATTATGGCGATTCCGCCCAGAGACTATTATAGATGATTATTATATTTATTTTGATAAGGATGAATACCAAATTATAGAAAAAATATTAACAATAATCCGATAAATTTTAATTAAATATATTAAAATGGTTCGTACTATTAAGTATTAACTATACTATAAACTAATATCGTAGACTTTTTTATTAGATTTTTTAAAGGACAATATTTTTATAAAACATTATTTTTATATTATGCCTCTTAAGGTTGAGGCAGCGCACGTAAGAGTTCAGGAAAACCATTTTGGGCAAGTTTTTGTTAAAACAACAAAGTTTTTTAAATAAATATAATAAATAATGTTGTATATTGAACTTAGGGAAACACATTAATAAGTATTTATACTCAATACGAATCTCAATTTAAAGCAGGCAGAGGATTTTATTTTGGAAGGCAAGCAAATAAACTTAATACTATAGTATAATATAGTATGCTAATGGGTCCCATGAGATCCATCCATCATCACAGAATAAATCACGAGTACATTAATAGATGTGTTGTTTTAGATCGATATTTATTTGAAGACAACTAACGTAGTAAAGAATATTACTGGTGCGTTCTACTTTTTTACTGAGATGTTAAGCGGGGGCAAGTGAAATAAGACAATAATTACACCATCGTACTCATAACAAAAATAATTCTTATATTTAAAACTACTTAATATTTTTAGACTAAAATATCAAAATATATTAACAGAAAAAAGAAAGTAAAAGATTTTCATTCTTCGATGTGTGTATTCCATTCTTCCATATGTGTATTTGTGTGTGTGTTTGCGTGTATGTGTGCACCCATGCGTTTAAAGACTATAAATAATATTTAAAATTATATTGACAGATTTATATTGGCACAATGGTCTGAATTATATTCTCTATGATATAAGAGATAACTAAATAAAAAGTATTATTTAAGAATAAATTAATAGTTTAAAAAACTAAAAAAATCCGCTCTTATTCCCTGCACTTAAAATCTTATAATGAGCGCAAACTCACCCGATATACTCGTAGTGTCATACTTGAATGCATGTACAAAATTTCTGTTTTTGCTGGTCACATTGGCTCCTTCACGATGACCAGCATAATCTGTTGAATGGAGCCGTTCCTAGGTATCGGATCACGTAATGCTTATCACTTTCATGCATTGTCATCAGAACTGAATATGTGTGCAAAATTTCAATTCCGTAGAATGACAAGAAGTGCTTATAATTTAGCTTACAAGATTTGACCTAAAC